>BOPP01000109.1:858880-888545 GCA_017312745.1 Gryllus bimaculatus
CGAGCTGAAACTCTTCCAGGAGTCATCAAAGTTTGCATTATATTAAGCGTGTTTTCTGTTAAAATAAATACTTTGTTATTTATAATTTAAGAAAAGTGATTGTTGGTATTCAGCAACTTCATGATTTTAATTACAAAATTATGCTGACATTTTTATCGTAAGCACAGAAATAAATTTGTAAAAATCATAATAAATTAGAGCTGGTATTTTTTCTAATTATTTAAATACAAAAAGGAACAGGTGCAACCACAGTGTTTCCATAACGCAAGAAAAAGAAGAAATGACCTACAATACAAAAAAAGAACGTACACATACCTAGAAATCACTATCAATTTTACAGATATACCCAAAAGAGCTGCTCTGATGGTTGCAACGAATAAAATATTGGGTATCTCGTTTCATAAATACTTTTTATCCTCCTTGTAACGGAGATACAAAACATCAATGTACTTGTTATATTTTTACGATTGTGTACCGAAATAGCATTCAGAAATAATCAAAAATAAACATTGAAACATAAAGATTCAGGCTATAAATCTCACAAATAAATCCGCAGAAGTACAAATGAGGATCATTATATTCGATATTTGTGGTTGCACGATTGAAATAAGATATTCTGAGATATGCATAGAAATATTCGCAGTGTCAATAAAATTAGTCTCTTAATGTACAATAAAATATTATAAGTTAAACATTTTGAAGCCATTTAATACTTTATTATATTCGAAGTGTATTTTTTATATGAACTATTAATTCAAGGCGTGTGAACTCTATTAACTTTTAACCTTAAAGAAAATAAATGAATGGGTGAAAAGCGGAACGGTTTATGTAACGTTTCTCATATCTTTTGAGAAAATATGTTTAAAGGCAACATGTTTATGGAAAATGTGTTTAAAGGAATTCGTTACCGATACTAATAAAGGTTCCAGTGACAAGTGAAGTCGTGGTTTTAATAAAACACAAAACTAAAAATACATATGGTTGACAAAGTATTCTGTTGCATACATAGTGAGAAAGTAAAAAGAACACAATATGATGGAAATCAAAGGAAATGAAATGATTCACTCAAATTAATAATTGAAACAATAATTGGAACTGCCCTATAGAAAAAATAACAAACTTTAAATATCTTGGATGTATTATAGCGTCCTTGAACAGAATCATATGTAAAAGAAAATTGAAATATTTATATATTTATAAAAATAAATAATTGATTTCGACTAATTTGGATTCGTAAATTGAAGCAGCATCAATAAGAAATGTACTAACATGTTAATGAATGAAGTATATGCTTAGCATTTGCAAGTGTAAAGAGGGTACCTTTAACTTTACCTTTATTAATTAAATTATTTTTTGATAAACAAAGTAAGGATATTATTTTTAATCTTTCAACTTAATCACTCACACCACATCACAATTAAGACTTTCTTTAATTATATCAGCCTAATATTTTTAAAATCTCAAACCTCTGGTGGGGACATGAATTAATTACATCTTGTATATTTTCGTGGTTCACCAGTGCATTAAACATTTACATTTATCGAATTAACAATATAATAGATTGGAAATTAATGAGTTGTAACTTACTGACTCATTTTACAGGCGTTTTGTCGATATTTAAAATGTTTAAATGGTAAAAGCGATGTTATAAGAGGGTAATAACATTTGATATTTCTACCAGAATTTTGTTAAATCGCAAACCTCATATTTTTGAGGTACGTAAATACCCAATTTTAAAAGAAATATTCCTTAAACCCGACCTCAAAGCATAGTCTACTTATCTGAAATTTCGAGGCGTTTTATACTGAGAAACGGTTGATGATTTGGGCGTCATTCATTCAGTGGCAACACTTTTTGCAGAAGCGGTTAGTTTCACCGACAATTTTTTTCACGTTTATTGTAGGTAATACAACAAGTGCTTTAGATATTGATTAATTTCAAACTCGGGAAGCGAGGATCGGATTTATCTGAGAATTTCCAAAGCACAAGTGGTATTTAATATAACTACGAGGAAAATTATGTCAAACAGAGTTCCAAAATGCTCCAAATATTGAAAATAACTGAAAGCTATGTGACACAGCAATCGATATAGTGTACCGTGTACCGTCACTTAAGAGAGATTAGTGACAGTTTATGATTAACCAGTTGGAAGAAGCGGTAAGAAAAATCGGATAGAAAAAGCGATAAACTTCGTGAGATATACTGCACACATTGGGGCATTTTGTATGTATAGTTAAAAACTTATGGTTTTAATTTCACGAGTGGAACAATCATAGTAAATGTTCACAGTAAATGTACCTTTTTTTAATTTTCCTATCAAAGCCGCGTGGATCAAGGTCATTGAAAGAGTTACAGAATACTAAACCCTTCCATAGCTCACCTTTCCCTTGAGAGAAAATATCATTGGCACTATTGCTTCTTGAGTCAACTTTTCGACATGATGAAATTTGCAATATAATTTATATATTATTTCTTTGCTTGCAGATAGCAATCCAAGTTGTAGAGAAGATAAAAATAAATAATATATATTCTATTCATATTCGCCATAAAACTGATTTTCTCGGCGTTATTAAAATACCAGATAATTTCAGTGCAAGTTGTGAATGGCCTGCAACTATTACCCTCTAACAAGGCCTCAAATTGAGACTCCAGCTGCCTTTATCTAAAATAATACATTGAACAAATGAAAACTGTCAACCAAAATCACATCCAAAACACAAATCGGTGATCTTCTCACCAACCCAATCAAGTACAATCTAACGCCCATTTCCCTCTTTTTCCCCAAACACCAATTCTCAATAACTTCACCCATATTAGTAGCACCACATCCCAGGCCCTCTCAAGAGTATATTTTCGAATACAATTGTACCTTGTAGGTACCTTGTAAGTAAATACCTTGTAAGTACTGCGTTATTACAAGAATTGAAGTGAGTACAAAGAATGTATTAATATTTTTTATATTTTGGGAGTAAACCAAAAAAGTAGTCCAATATTCGTTGTAAATTCTCGTTTTATTGAATTATTTTAAGTAAGTAATGCTAATTCTTGCTCAAAGAAATCAATTCGTCAATACTTTTAATACGATGATATAATATTTACAAACCTTATTCTGATGATCCTAATCACTTAAGATTTGTTTTCTGCGAGTAAAATATGTATAAATAACCGATAATATCATAAATGTACTTGTAGAAACCCGATTTTATTAACAAAAACTCTGAAGATAATAACATCTACCAAATGGAAGCGAACCCAAGCCCAAATTATTAATTCCGACAACAGACGCTACTCGCTATACTGCAGATCATGGTGAAGCACGAACGCAAAGGGCAGGCAAGAGCAACTGCGCGAAAAGCGGCGGGAAGAGGGGGCATCGACAACGGGAATCACGAGGTGATCCGATGACTGGCGGAAATGAGGAAGAGGCTACGTCTTATAGACAAGGAGGACATGGAAGCTAATCCGTTACCTTCCATTCTTACTTGCGAATAGTGCTTTAACCCACCATCGAAAGTGACATGTTTGTATGAATTCTTAAAATGTTCATTACAATTTTTTCTATTTTTTATTTAATAAGCACTTAATCATAACAGTATGTTTTCTTTAATAAAAAAAACTCATATAATCATTCTTCTCTTTCGTCGATTAGTTATCGATCTCCCGGCGATGTTTCTACGCTGATTAAAATGCAAACAAAGCCAAAAAAACAAATGAATTAAAACTAACTTCCTCGCACAAGTCAGAACAATACGATAATGCCACACAAAGCAGAAGTGATTCCATTTCACATAAAGTTTGTCCACGCAAGGATACGAACTCACGTATTCAGCAAGATATTACTATGTCTACTACACTATTACCACCCTAGGAATCACAGTCGCTATGTTACGTAGGAAGTTGGACAGGTCAATTAATTTTAAAAAAATCTAAGCGCAGATGCACATTCCTCCGCGTAGGGTGCGACTACTTTAAGTCTGAGACGACCTTCTTGGAATATGCATGTTAGGGAACTTCTGTAAGAACTCGTGCGTTATAGAACAAGCGATAGTAAGCCAGCTCAACCCAGCGACCACTCTGAGACTCATTTCCAAACATTGACGTCTGAGGGACGAATGAATGCAAGAAAGTATATGAATTTGAGATAAATGCATTAAAAAATATCATTCCCAGAAAAAATTACTCTCTCATTACAATGAACAGAACTTGTACTTAATTTTTCATAGCATTCTTTATAAATTTCTTTAATTACACATGTCAGTTATGTGTCAGTTATTACTAGTCATATTATCAAGGCGTACTTCACAAAATACTGTCTGGGAAAAGTAGAAAAATGAGTGTTGTAAGAAGACAATTTTCGTCTTCGAAAATTGTGTGTATACTGGGGAGTTGAATGTCGTATTTCTATATTTTAATGTGTGTAGCATTACAATTTATAGTACGAGTAAAATATATTGTTTGCTTATATGTTGAATTTAAATTATTTGACGTTCTGGTCAACTAATTTTCATTTCAAAAGATAAAACTCTTTGGATATTTGCATTAGAGCAGTTTCATGCTGTCCGTCATTCGAGCTTTTCCTAGAGCACCTCCACTTGAGGAGAAATGCGCAACAAAAGGCGCTGGCAGCAGCAGTATCTTGGAATGAGGCAGGCGCTTGGCTGCTGGGAAGGCGCCCGAGCTGAAGCGATGAGGAGGAGGGTGCGAGGCGGGAGGCGGGCAGCGGGGGTGCAGGGAAATGAAGTGTTCCTCGAAACCCCGGCGGCTAGGGAGACCGAGCAAGGAGGGTGGAGCACGAGTCGAGACGCGTTGAGGTGCAACGGGACATGACGGGACGGGGACGTGACGTAACAGGACAGGTTGAGCCGCGACTGGAAGGGAACAGGACACTGTGGGACAGGACGGAACAGGACGGAATGCGACAGTACGCGACGGATCGCAATGGGGCACGACAGGGCGCTATAGAGGGCGATGCAACGCGCGAGACGGGCGGGATGGGGCGGGACGGGGCGAAGGAGGATGAGACAAGACGGAGCAGAATGGAGTAGGATGGGAGGGGACGGGACGGGGCAGGGCGGAACGATGCGGAACGTGGAATGGGACGGAGAAAAACAAAGAGATGCAGGGAGGGCGAAGGGGCTGAGCGAGTGACGGGGCAGAGCGGGACGGAAAGGTTGGGGTGGGAGAGGCCGGGACGGGTAGGGGCATTGGCAGCAGTCCATTAGCAGATCGGCCTGCAGACACATTGTCTTGGAAGCAGCGAAGCCCGGCCGGCGGTCGCTACGAGAGGCTGCAGATGCGACGCTACACAAAGGACGGGGAGAACTTCGAGTGCAAGGAGATAAAGCCAAGGGAAAATAAATGCCCGGGAACTCTAAATGATGGGCAACGCGGTTCAGTTTCTAAGGGAAAAAGAGGGATGAGAGCGGAAGTGCATGATTGTAGGGATCCCAAAGTAACAGTGGTGAATGGTGAAGTATTGGAAAGTATTGAATCATTGTAATTGATGTTCCTTGAAATAAATATTTGTCTTCTGAATATGTATTTATATTTTATAGTACTTTATGGTTCCAGGGCGACAGCCTCACTGATTCAAAGGCGTGCAAAATGTGGAATGAAGTGTTAATGCTTTGAAGATAAATGAGATACAGAGAGGCCTGCGATGCAAATATTGTTGTAGATTGGAATAATAATTCAAAATAGTTTTGGGTAACAGAGGAAGTTGATTTCAGACATACCATTTAGATTACAGACCTAAATAGATCATGAAGATTATGGCTTGTTTCCAACTCTCGAGAGCGGGAAATAAACTAAGGATGTCAGCTTCCTTGTAAACGGCGGGATCATGGAGTCTACTGACGACTCATTAAAAAAAAATTAAAATTATGTTTATCCGATAATGCTGAGGACTAGCAGTTGGGCTTTTTATCTCCCCAAAACCTTAAATCATTGAGATCTAGAATTTTAGATCATGCATTTTGCTGGCCTTTTCAAAGATAGTAGAGAAGTTCTGTTCGTTCCATTTGGTTCTTACTAACTTAAAGGTAGCCTTTACTTCTCATATAACATATTTGTAACCATGATTTTTTTTTGGAAACTATCAATCAGGCTCTTCGTCAAACAAAACGTGTTGAGACACCACAGCCATAAATGTGAATTCAGAACTATTCATATCGTTTACCTCTGGCAAGCTGAATAGATTTACCGTCACTGTTCAGAGTGAACTATAGTTTCGAAAATATTTTTAAATTTCTGCCAATCGCGCACAATTACACTCAATAATTTCGAATTGGAGCTTCAAAAAGCAGATATTACGAGTATAGCTAGAATGTCATTCCGATGCAGAAGAAATGGCGTAGGTTATCTTTGTTTATTGATAGAAGAAGGGTGAACTTCCGCTAATAGATGAAAAATGCAAGATATAACATCAAATTTAGTCCGATGTCCCCAACAATGTATAAATAATGCAAAAAATGGCGTATTCCATCATACTTTCTGGAGTCCGTTTAAATGGTGAGACATCAGCGATTGCACCATCATTACATCAACCTTACTAATTTTTTGCATATAAATTGTCCCCAGAGGTTGCTCAATAAAGCAAATAAGAATTAAATGTTGATAAATCTTCAGTTATAATCGTAGAACTTAAAAAGCGCATCACTGCGGCAGCTCCGTCCGCATTAACGAGCGTATCACAGATCTCAGTGATATTCTGCGTAATGGCCTTTCGTGTCTCTTTCTACAGAAATCTATGATGTTAAAACAGCTCATACTCTATAAAAACTATTGGAAAAGTTTTACCAATTTTTTTGTTGATATTCCTGATTGAAATAAATCGATTAATTAGTCCGAAACGTTGCTGTTATTATGTATCACATATAACATTGATATAAAGCAGTTATATAATTTTCTGTCTTTAAATTAAGGGCCAATAAAGTCTGATTTAAAATAAACCATAGGCTGAACACGTAAATAATAATCTTAAAACATCCGCTATTACTTAAAAACGTCCAATTCAACCTATTCAAAGAAAGCACTCGTAGTGCATATCTACATTCATATAGGAAGTCAGCAGAAGCAATAATTTCTTACTTACATGAAACATCAGGTCTAATTTAACTGTTGCAGTATTATACAGCATATTATATTGAAAATTCGAGAGTAATTCACGCAGGTTTGCCTTTGATTATAGCGAGCGCAGCGCTGCCGCTCGGGTGTCTTTCATGAAACTAGTGATCGCCCGCGTCCCTTTAAAAGAACCGCCACCGGGACGCAGCAGCGAGTGTCGATACAACCGTCACACTTCGAGCAGCAGCGAGTGTCGATACAACAGTCGGCGCGAACGGGCGCGCCGTCGCCCTTACGGTCGGGCCAGTCGGCAAGACTTTAGCTCGGACTGTGTGTAAAACGGCACCCCGCGAGCGGAGAGAGCAGTTCAAGTCATCCCGGCAACGAAGGTTGTAAGTGAATGTGATAGTGAGTGATGGCGCTGCCCGCGAGTGTAAGGACTTCTCTTATGACTTGTGGATTGCAACCACGGCAAAGTTATTGGACATCTCTTCGATTTTGGTTGATCTGGCACGACTCTGGCATATCTCCTGGCAATTTCTGTGACTACGCTTATTTATGGTATTCTCTGTATGTTGTGCAACCTCAATACAAACAGTTTTACGAAATTGGTTAGTTCTGGTCACTACAAGAACAACAATGGGTGATTCGTTTGGCATATATGCCTGGCAAATATTTTCTTATCAATTCTTGCGAAAAAAGGTCATTTCCATCTGTATTCAGAATTTACCTTGTTTATGGGTTAAGTTAGCGATTCTAGAATTGAAGAAAACATTCACAGAATACTTCTTATATTATGTCATATAGAGTTTTACCTGTAGTTGAAAACATATTCAAACAAGCGTTAGGTTGAATTACTAAACAAACTACCAAAATACGCATACGATCACTAAAAAAGGATGCATTTTTAAAATCAGGTGCAGTTTGCTAAGAAATATATAATTACAACGGTTAGAAGCTCTGCTAAACAAAGACAAAATGACGAAGCGTGGGAAATTCGAGTTAAGCATTTCGATTTTTTTCAATTTTCGAAAATGTAGCGTGTGCGCTGAAAAAGCACTACATACTTTACCGTTCTTTGCTACATACATTTTATGTAAAAATTCAAAGAAAAAAATTGGAGCCGGACAGAGAATTTTGCCGTCAATTGATTTTTCATGGATTCTGGATTTCATGGATCGAAAACATGGATTTTAACTACATAACTTGTTAGATGAACTAATTTACTGTATACGAATATGGAAACGAGGCATCTAAAATTGTATTGCGGTTTCTTTCAAAAGTTTCCAAATTAACTTAGCATTCAATGCTCTGCTGAATATGAGCGGTGATGCAACGATCAAGTTTCATTGAACGATGCGGCACATCTTACTGCTCCAAACGCTGCTTGTATTGCTGAAAAGAAAGCATGACCAACAAAAGAATTAATGTAGAGTTGGAGGGTAACACAACTGTGGATACAAAACATGACAGTCTGAAAGTATGGTTGTAGCACTTACCTGAATGTTACTTTTCTTTGATACTGATCTTTATAAAGACTCAGTAGCACTCCCACAGTTCAAAACTTCCTTCTTAACTTGGTTTTTTATACGTGAATATGTTTCTAATAAAATACACTCTATGTCGAATACAAGATATATATTCGGAACACCATAGCACAATTAACAATCCGGGAATGGAATGAATTTCGCACTAGAATAAGAATCGGTTTCCCTCGCTTCTACTTCACGTGTGGAGAGCACTGTGTAATCGCGAGTGACTGACGGTTGTCATAGCAACCGTGGTGATAAACGGTGCTTTGAAGGTTGAGTAGCCTGGAATGGGAGCTTCTTCTTGTTTGCTCCTTCACGTTTGCCGGAGTAGTTGGTGATGCACTCACCAGCGTGAGTTTTCGTATTCAGTAGAGTTTCGTGCGCGTCCCGGAAAAAATATACATTTAGGTTTTTGTTAGAAACCGGGAGATGAGGCTCAAGACATCTGATGTTACTGAAGTGAGCCTCTGACCAGGAAGTTTTAAGTTCGAGTTCCGACGGTGGCAGGAGTTTTGACTCTAGCTGTATCGACTATAGCTTTCCCGAATTATTTAAAAAAGATTCATTTTATAAGGCGGGAGGCATTATGATCTAATGTCATCGTCCACTTAAACAAAAATCGAAGTGTAGACAGCTAGATTGAATTCAGTTGCTGTCTAGAGGAGGATTCTAGCGACCGGATACTCTAATTAGTAATTTTCCATGTTTTCTGCGGTCAATCTCAGACGAATGCCAGATCATAGACCTAAAAAGCGGGCCACGGACTGCGCGCGATCTTTCCTTCCTCTTCCTTGGCCTATTCCCTTACATTCACACATGCACTACACTACCACACATGCTGGGAGATAGGTTGGAAGCTAGAGCTTGTCGCGGCTGAGGCGGCGCTCCGCCGATGGATGGAGAAACCTTTGCTAGCTGACGGGCAGGTGGGCGGCTGCTCTCGCCATCCACCGGAAGATCACACCACATTAGGGGGGAAATTTGCACTTCACTTACGAGACTGACGGCCTCAGAAGTTGACGCGTCCGAAAGCATTAATCAATCAAATTCTGTTAAAATCAACTAAGTACGTAATAAGACAATTAATTTAAAACATAATTTTTATACAAATAATATGTGAAGTGCCTATTCACCTACTTCCCCAAGATAGTTGTCCCTCTTTCACGATGGTGCGGAAAAAATAATTTAAAGAAGTTAGGATTGTGTTACGCAGACTCTAATCAGATAAAAAAGACGGGATGGAAATATTTGCTCACGTTTTCTTGATGCCCAGAAACCCTAGCCCTCTCTCGTTCTACCAACTTTAGTTGAGATCCGATGTGCGCAATGAGCGTTGTTGCCTCAATCTGGTCAGTGTGAGAAATATTCGCTACGGAGCTATTTTGCATCGAAGAAAGCGCTTCGGATTTGATATAATATTCCTGTTGTCGAAATAACCTTACCTCCCACTCCTCTCACAATGCGAAATAAGGGCTCGAGAGAACGAGCGCGGATAATAGAACAGACACCTACGAATACAAAGCATTGATAAATGTAGTCAAAACAGTGCAACAACGAAAGCTTCATTGAAATTAAAGAATCCTTCTTCAGTCACATGCATAAATGTTTGTATTTTCCTCTAATTCATTTCCCATGAGTGCTGGCGAGTTGTTGATCAAATGCAGCAGCAGCCGCAGAGATTTCAATTTCGTAATCTGCACTATAGAAGTAGAAGATAAAACATGAAATAGGAATGAATCAGCACGTAGCAAGAAAGAAAAAATTGCTAGACTCCTCGCGACTGGGCAGCTTGGCTAGTCTGAAAGTTCTGCGGGGCAGCGTGTTGGTATGAGGAGGGCAAGTGAGGTGGGGTACCATCGGTTACCGTGACACTTCTTTCCTTTCTACAAATACTTTTGTCCCAGTTTCTTTGCATATCGAATTCTTTACTACTCGTTAGTGCATCCTGTTCCTCAAGGGGAAAAACATTTGGCCTTACTCTGTTGCTTGCATTCACTGATTTGAACAACCCCTGCTATCAACGGGCCTAACAGTGTATCAAAAATGACAGGGAAGTCATTAGGTAGTGAGATTTTTGCATTAAAAACATCAAAGAACACTGAAGAGTTTAATAACATGTCAACCTTGTTTGACAAATGGAACATCTTATTTGAAAGTTTGAGATGTGTTAAAATTTTTAACTTTGACAAATCAACAGATATTTGAGAGAATTTTGATGATATAGACAGTACTATTAAACATTGCACTCCAGTTTGCCAATCATTAAAACGAGATTTGATACTTACATTCACCTTCCCGTTTGATCCACATTATAGATAATGAACTGAATGTATCAAATAGTTACCCTTTGTTTGAATATTTAATAATTGGACGAGAGCTTCCGTTATAAGACAATTTTTACTGCTAGTAATGATGTACCAGTCAGGGCGTTGCTAGACTTGGGCAATGAAATTTTTTTCAAATCTCCGCGGCGGGAAGTCTTTCCTTCTTAAACACCTTCAATTAGCAAAAAACCTGGACTGCTCGAAGCCTGGCGCCAAATTTGAATTAATCTGGCGGCCCATTACCAACGCTGTGTTTATAGTGCGCGTGCAATTAAAATTCAATCGTGCAATTAAAACTCCATATCTACCAATCAAAATACAGAAAATGAGAATAATCGTTTAATTAAAAAACTATAACCCAGACTTTGCCAAGGGATTTCAAGTCGAACATGAACAAAAATGTACATCACAAATTACGTACATACTACAACTGCATGCAAACAACGAATGAATAAAACTAAACTGGTGAAGTAGACGTTAAGCTAGCTGGTTTATGAAATAACATACACTATTTAACGTACACATTGGGTCTTATGATTACAAATGTAAAAATTTAACGTCAGTTGTGTTTACCTGCCCTAAAACGTTCTCTATAGAAAAGCTGTTACAGGAGTGACTTGTTACTTCCACTTCCCAATTTATATATGTTGTATTCTATCTCATATCTGTCTTTACTTCTCGTGGGAAGTAATGTTTTCATGACTTCTACATCTTCTTTATATTTTATCCGCAATATGTTCAGTACCTTCCATATCTCAAATATTTCGTGCAAACACAATGCAACGCCCATTAAAATATATATTTTTCAGAAGCAATATCTCGTAATCAAATACATGCCTTCAATAGTAAAGATGTGCTTAAGTTTCTCAAAGTTTAATTATTCTTAAATGCGAACGAAAAAATATTGAACCTAACATATGGATAAAGAGGTAAAATTGGACTTGTGATATATAAGAAAACTCGCTCCCATCGTCGCTCGTTTTCTAGTACACACCACTCATGCAATTATAGCCATCTTTATCGACTCGTTTCTTTAAATACTATAATACTGTAATACTGTTGTATTATTAAACATGGGGGGTCTCGTGGATTGTCCCGATATTTTTTTAGAAACAAGTGTAATTTAAAATATGGTTTAGAAGGAAATTCTTATAGGCCCTACTTTTTGGGAAAATAACACACGTACATTAATTATTTGTATTTATATTTTCTTTACTTTAATTCATCATAATATTAAGTACTTCGTGTTATATTGAATTGAATTAATGTTTTATTTTACGAAGCGAGACTCCGGCCATCAAGCCCGCTCTTCCGACTGATCACGCAAATTTCGGTACGCACCTTTCACCAAGTAGCGAAGAAAGAAGGTATTTCTTGGGCGACGAAACAGGCAATTTGAATTTAGCTCAGAGGCGTGATTTAGGCTTGAGGATCTTTTACATGCGAGTAAGTTCACTAACATGGGACAACCGGATTTACTTCCCCTCCGAAGGAAGGTGTACGAAGGATTTCTTCGCCCTTAAAAATCGACGTCGTCGATCGGGTTTGAACCCGCCAACTTGGGTTTAACATTTCGATACGCTAACCACCACCGCCGCATACAAAATATATTGCAATAACTACATCGGAAAAAAGTATACAAACTCTTGACAAATATAACTCATAGATATTTATATTTTTCTTTGTTCAGATAATTGATGTCTCGTGTTGCTATGATATGGTCGAGATTCCTATTGATGAGAATGTAGAAGTTGCTTGTACAGGCAATCAGTTGACGATTAATATGGCAAGTAGTAGAGAAGTAGAGAAAAAACATTTGAATTACTAGAATATTCTTTATCATGAGTCACTGCAAATACGACGCAAGTTCATAAAGTTGCCTTATTTATTTCAATTGGCACAAAATAATTCCTATCAGAATAGCTGGTGTTTTTTCTTCTCCAAAAGTTTCAAAGAAATTCTAGAAAAATTAAACGGCGACAGCCGTCACATACGAAAGTTTGCGAGCTTATTGCACTTCTTGGCATGTCAGGAAATAACTTAATTTATTTTTGCTTCTAAGTCCCTCCTAATGGGATATCTTGAAAAAGGGAATTTTAAAAGCCTTTTTATATTTTCATAATATGCTTTACTCTCAGATTAATGCCAACACAGAAAATTCCTGGTATTTTAGTGTGTTGAATACACGCAGAGCATTTTAAATGGCGGCTGAACGCCTATTGAGCGCAAGTAGAAAACCCACAGGTCAACCGAATCTGAGAAGCGCTGGGAGGTCGATTCAAATGTGAAGGACAAAAGAGTCGAGATCGTCAGCTCCTAAGAGGCTGATCGAAAGCGAGAACGGAAAATACGCAAAAAACCTGCTGTTCATGGAGATCGTGGGAACAGGTCGTGGGGTCGTGGGAACAGAACAAACGTGGGCGCAGGTCTTTCTTAAACATAATTTTTTGTTCTAGATGGAATACATCGTTTAGTATACTTAAATTACAGATGTGGTTTTAGACTTACGTTAATTAAAATGCCTAAGCTAATTTAATCTATACATTGGAGAGGATACTCTAGGGGAGAACCCGAGGGTTCTGTGTCATGGTTGGCTGAGATTTTGAGAAAGGCTTCAAAAAAGAATATATTTTTTATGTGAGTTGGATGTTTCAGAAGTTTGAAATGGGATGCTGCTGAGAAGCATATTAGGTTTTGGTATATCTATTTTGGTATATAGGTACTAGAAATTATGTGATATATGGGCTATTTGGATTATTATTATTATTATATTGATATTTAATTCGAAAATGAGTTGTTTATATCTTATTAACCAGGAGCAGCTGACAACATCAGGTAACGGGTCAGGCGCGAGAAGGTGGCAAGACAGGGCGTGACGACGGTTAGTGAGGAAGAGAACTCTAAGGAGAGCGGAGCGGTGTCGATGCGAGCGGTGAAAAGAGAACAAAGTGAAGTTAAATAATGGAAAAGACATCATTAGGGAGTGAAATAAGTTTGATATTGGCCGGTAATAAATAATGTAAGCTTCAGGAAGCGGAATAGGTTTCGGGTACTGTGGTGGCAATGCTGGTGACGGCAGTGGATATTTGCCACGTGTATACGTGATTGTGAAAGGTAAACGAAGTAGAACTGGTAGGTTGTGCAGCAAAGGAGAACTGAGATAACCAACAAAGGATAGGTGGACAATGATATTGGGTTAGTGCATACCCGATCTGAAATACACTCACAACGGTCGGGGTCGAAGCAAAGGTATCGTTGCGTCGTGGAGAGCTGGGGCCACGGACCTCCGAGTAAAGGTCAACCGTCCGACGGGCGCCTAGTCGCGCCGAAGACCGCCGATCGCCACAGCCGCTGGAGAGCATCCGAAAAGAAACGAACGGTTTATGGTATTCAAGGTATTGTGTAATCTGCGCTTACATGTATAGTTTGGGTACCAAAACGGGAAGTGATTAGACTGGAATTGATGTACTAAATTTGTGATTTTAGTAATAAGCGTTTGTTTGTTTGTTTGTCTTAAAAAAATGATAATTGAGTTTTTCCAATGTTTTCGCCACACCTTCAGAGGTGCATTCACGAACCAAGAAGAAAAGTGTATATTAATATTCCTAATATTGACTTGGTAGAACTCTAATACGGCTAACGTCACAAAAAGAAGATTCCCAGGAGAAAAATGTGAGATGCTCCATAACAGGATTTCTAATAATCAGAGCGGCATGAACGAAAATACTTGTTAAAGGCAAGTTCTGGTCAAGAATAGTTCGAACGTAAACATTCAGAGAGTCGTGCTGTTACAGTAAATTTATTTATTAAATGCATGCACAATTATTAAAAAAGCGTTTTTAAAAAGTGAAGTTAAAAAATATTCAATATATATATATATATATATATATATATATATATATATATTAGGTGACATATTTCAAAATGATTGTACTAAGATGGTTTTACTTTTCTTTATTTAAACTACAACATTCCTACTCTAAAATATAGAGTCAAGAATGTGATTAGAAACAAGATTCAATTAAAGACACAGCACAAGAGGTAAAAGATTTAAATGTAAATGGGGCGGCATATCAGCCAACCTGTGCCGGAAAGATGGACATACAAAATCACGCAGTGGACCCAAAATTATAGAAAGAATATATATATATATATTATATATATATATATATATATATATATATATATATATATATATATATAGTGACGTACCTGGGACGCGGTACTTTCACGACAAAATAAATTATGCAAGGGACAGGTACATTTTCGTGAATGGGTCTCCAGGAATTTGGCGCAGCATAGGAAGATAATTTTTATAAATTATTTTGCACATTTAAATATTTTAATGATCAGAAAACACACCTTACAAATAGTATTTACAAATCGCAATGCGCAGGCCTTGGAAACAAGTGCACGATCAACGCTACCTTGATGTTTTAAGAACCATCTGCTTCCTCTGGAGGCGACCGGGGCCGTCGTGGCAACGGCGGCGGTGGCTTCGGCAATCTTCGTGTCGCCCCGAAGTCCGCCGGGAATTCGCCCTCCCTCGGCGACCAACTCCTCTGGCCCAACGTAATGGCCGATGAATCGCCGGGGTCCACACCCAGCCGGTGTGAACAATGTCTCACGGGTACTGGAACGCACGACGCGTGATTGATGTTCGTCGGCTGTTTCTAGTATTTTCAGCAACCTTTCTCAACTTTGCGCGGATGTCCGTACAGTACTGCCTACTGTTATATTATACCAGAGCGGGATTATGACACGAGCCCACCGGCCACAATGATTTCTTCTTATTGGATTTTATCAGTACTGGTGCGCAATTCTACTTCACTATCATCTGATTGTTAATCCTTATCAAACCTGGTGCCACTCAACGGCCACACTCAGTTCGAATTACACTTAACAAACGACAATAAATTTCTTGGACGCAAACACTGCCCGTCCGTGCTTCACTCGAGGCCTCTCCGCGCGCACCACTAACTGTCGCTCGCCTCGCCGTTTCCCCCGATTTGACCGTTATAACCGACCAAGAGCCTGCGCATAGCGATTTGTAAATACTATTTGTAAAGTGTGTTCTCTGACCGTTAAAATATTTAGATGTGCAAAAGAATTTATAACGATTATTCCTTCCTATGCTGCGCCAAATTCCTGGAGACCCATTCACGAAAGTGAACCTGTCCTTGCATAATTTATTTTGTCGTGAACGTACCGCTTCCCAGGTACGTCGCAATATATATAAATATATATTGAAACGAAGAACGTTTCTGCATTGTAACAATCAAAATTGATTACTAATTCTAATTAAATAAGTACTGAATTGATCAGAGCAGTAACGCCGCCGCCGCCGCTGCCACCAACGGTCAAATCGGGGGTAGACGGGGAGGCGAGCGACGGTTTGGACAGGTGCGCAGAGAGGCCGCGAGTGCAACACGGACGGGCAGTGCTGCATCAAACAAGTTTATGGTGGTGTTAAGAACAGTTTGGATTGACTGTGGCTATTAAGTGAAGAACTAGATTGATGAAAGTTGATAATCAGGTGATTAGGGAAAGTGAGTGCGCACCAGGACCGAGATCAAAAAATTAATACAGGAATTCGTTGTGCCGACGGACACGTGTTATATTTCGCCCGGGTGTAATGCAGCAGCGGGCCGTACCGTGCAGACATTCGCGCGAGATTGAGAAGAACTGCTGAGACCGGAACTGCCGACGGGCCGCAATGCGCGTCGTGCGTGTTAGTATATTGTGAGACATTGCTTATGCTGGCTGGGGGTGAACCCGGCGAGTTCGTTGGCCGTTGCGTTGGGACCAGCGGAGTCGATCGCCGAGGGAGAGCGAATTCCCGACGGACTTCGGGGCGGACGAGGATTGCCGAAGACGCCGCCGCCGTTGACACGGCGGCCCGCTCGTCTCCAGCCAGCAGGTGGTTGTTAAAAGCGTCAAGGTAGCGTTGATTTGTTCATTTATTACCAAAGTCTTGCGCATTGCTTATTGTAAATAATATTTTTAAAGAGGTGTTTCTATTATTAAAATATTTAAATGCACACAAAGAATTTCTTATGATCATCTTCAATGCAGCGCCAAACCCCTGGAAGCCCATTCACAAAAAATGTACCCGTCCTTTGTATAATTTATTTTGTCGTGAGAATACCGCTTCCCAGGTACGTCACAATATATATTATATATATATATATATATATATATATATATATATATATAGTGTGTGTGTGTGTGTCTGTGTCCGTATTTCCACACCTAGGATTGAAAAAGTTTATTGAACTATTGAGGTGAATTTCTGTTATGCAAGCTATATCAACTGACTTTTGTTGGATGAAATATTGGGTTTTTTCTTTAAGATACTTTTGAGATTGATCGATCTTTAAGATACTGTTTGAGTTTCAATTCAGTATGATAAAGGGTAAGGTTGACCATAATTGTTACTTAAGTACGAGGTTATTGAGTTCTGTATGCTTAGTATTATTGTTGGAATTATTGAGGACGTGATACTTGATATGTAGTTAGTGATGACTGAATTATATTCTGTAAAGTTGGAGTGAAAGTGTTATTGTTGTTCGTAGAGTGATTGTTGTTGGATGAATTAAATTTCCTGTTGGTTTACGGTAGTGTTAAGAGGGAGGCTGTGTTTGGTTGTTGTGATTTATTTGAGTGAGATTTGGGATTTCTGTTGCTTGCAGGAGCGCAGGAAAGTTTATGAGATTAAAAGAAGGTGGTGGCATTGGTAGAGGATTTGTATAATTCTGAATCAGAGTACTTTGTTTTTTGCCTATTAGTTTTTGATCGTACGAGCATTCATTGGATTGGAGGAGAGTAGCGGAACGATAGTAGCTGCTGATAACGGTGCGACTACTCTGGCCCGCAGCAGAAACCAGATTGTGTGCTGAGCCTCTTACCTTATACAGCTTCGAACTGGCGCAGGGCTTTGGAAGGGTTCCTTTTAGGCGAGAGGAGTGATTCGTTTTTTCAGCGGAGAGAAGGAGATAAGATGTCAGAGAAAAAAGCTGAGAATTTTTAAGGAATGCCACTTCCAGGGAAGAATAATGGTAGAATTGAACATGTTACAATTAAAACATTTTTTGTGTACTCAATGTTTTCTCAACGAGAATATGTGTAAATTACATAACACTACACAGAGATCGACTAAAAGTACTTTTTCGCGTCAACACTATTTTTGACCGACAAAATTATTGATGACAATTTTATATATTAATTTTAAATGTGGTCTATCATAGAATATTTGAAACATTGGCTAAAAATATTTTTCTCACATTATTTACACAGTACTTTCCGGAGAACAAATTATTTCAGATACAATAAATATTTCAATCCAAATTTTACAGTTTAAATTAAATGTTCACTTAATGTAAATGGATCTAAGTAGTATAAACAAATAATTACCAAATATAAGGCAAAGTAAAATATAAAAAATAGTACTTCATGTCATCGCACAAGACATGACATGTAAAACACTAAAGAATTTAACTACAACTTTTCCACACAGAAAGAAACGAGAATAACTTAAACTTTGTCCGTGAACGTTCCTTTCCATCGGCCGTTTCAGGAAGTCGTCATTTTACATGTTAAAACTCTTATCCCGATCCCTCCGAATCCGTGTGAGCGAACTTTCTCGCTCGAGAGGAAAGTATCGGGTAAAATATGGCATCTATTCCGAGTTGTGAGCGGAAATTTGCACGAAATTGTATCTGCAATCTAATACTCCACTTCGCCGAAAAGGAGGCGGCGTAACGAGCGCATTATGCATGAGGCGCCCGCGTTCAGGCGTGCGACCAGCCTCTATTCCGGAAACGCGCGAAGTTTTCGCTTGGGCAAGAATTTTATTTGGAAACGTATACTAATTTTATTTTAAATACATAGAATATAGTGTCGTAATTGAAGAACTAACATGTCCTGAAGTTCATATTTCATATATAGATCGGTGATGTCTATTTACAATCCATGTTTACAATGGGTCTTCTTTGTTTGGAAGACAATTATACAATTATACATAATCAACTCTTTCTTATGTATATTTTTGTCAAAGGACATATTGAGTAATATTTATTGTCAAATTCGCGCGGCCAATCGCGTTCAGAACATGATCGAGTGGTTCAGGGCTGATCGGATCATCGAATAACCTTTACCTTCGTGACACGCGACTTTAATGTGTCATTCCAACAATATTATGGAAATTTAATGATGCTGTTTCAATCTGCTCTCGTTATCAACGACATTTTAATTTACGAGGATATAAACTTAATGACATAAAAATATTTCCTACATTGGAAGTAGTATTTGTGGCCGTGGATTATTCACACAAAATACCCATAAATAACAAACAAACTCGTATACGCATGAATTCTGACTGAGTAATGAAATGGAAGCTGGACAACAGTTAGCTTATGAAGAGTAAAGCTGTTTAAAGTAAGGTTGCGGTTTTCAAGAACAATCAACAAAAACAATAGCTCGGTCAATAGAATATTGTAACCCTAATAATGCAAAAACATTTAATTGATAATGAACTGCAAATTAACTTCTGTTGATAAACTACCCAGCCATGCGTGTACTTAATGTTGAGCGATAAAATAAAAGTAGTTTCAAGCGCTACATGACCCTTATCTTTATATTTTAAACACCAAAGGTTTTCGTTTAGCAAGCCTTTGAGCTTTCTAGTAAACCAAATTGCGTGATTTTTTGCTGTATTTAAAGAGTAGTAACTCCAAATGTGTTAGCTCGCCCTCATTATAGATTTTATAGTATTTTATTATTATAGCTTTTGCCAGAAGTGAGTGTTTTTTAATATTTTTTCTACATCACAAGTCATAATTGTATCAAACTTGTAAAATGAAATCTGAGCCAATATAAGGACAATTTCTCCATTTCCTGCTTTTGAACTAAAAATATTTTTACTTTTTGGTGAAGTTTTAGTCGAGATTTGAATTTATCACTTTATATAATTTTTCCTGTCACATTCACATGTCCAAACACTAATTTCAAACACATTGTAATGTCTACAACAGTTTTTAATGACTTCACTAGAGGTAATCCTCTGTCACACTCACATGTGCAAACACTAATTTCAAGATACATATATATGACATAACTTTTTAATTACGCTTACCATCAATGACAATCATTCTTGCCAACATTACTAAAGAATATTGTTTTATCTGTGATAGTTACATCCATTAAACAAATGATTTGGGGTGGGAAATATTATAACTGGGTTCTCTACTTCAACTTTCAGAAAATCACTAATAATAGGAAAAAATTAGAGTTGACACAATTCTAGAATTACTGTCATATATTTTCACATGAAATAATGTGTATAATGAAAAATTCAATTTTTATTGAATTATAACACTTGTGTAAAAATTATCAATATTCGAAGAATATATTCCTAAATTTTGTAGCGATCCAGAATGCTCTGCATTAAATAAAATAACCGGTATAATGTCCAAATTAAAAATCACTTCAGAAAGGGATATTAATTTGGCAAGAAAACTTATTATTGGACTCATTCAATAAAATGAAAACCGCTCAAAGAAATATACAAAAAAATGCATATGAATATAATTTTCATTTAATTTTTAGCCATAATACAAACATATTGGCGTTTTTATATATAAAAAAATATTTAAATTTGTATTTATTAGGATCAATAATAAAATTTGCTATTTGTATGTATTTATGAAATAATTTTAAAGTAGTTTTGAAGTAATAACTGATGTCAATTAGCATGTGCTTAGTTTCCTTACATGTTCAATCCACCCAATCGCATTAAAGTGTATACATCTGTGTTGTATTATCATTTGTTTGGAATCACGTTTATGTCAAAATAATCGTTTTTATTGTGAATTATCTTATAGTTCACACATTTTAATTTACTAAATAAATATTTTAATAATAAATTGTAATATTGTATTTCTAGGTACATGCTATGTTAGTATATTCAGTATATATAACTTGTTTTATTCCACAACAATGCAGGGAACAATGTATGTATATCTACCATAATAACAATCAGACTGCATTAAAATCTTTTGATGCATTTCGTGTAATGTATTGTGAAATTAAATTATCACAAAATGCGTCATTTGTATGAAATTTCCAACTTTTCGTTGTATGGTCGTTTAGGTAAATATACAGAATACTTGTTGGATCAAAAATAAATAGTGAATATACTATTAATAGCAAGTACTACGCATAGCCAATTCGTATAGACATTCATTCCTAAATCTACCAACAACTTGTTACACCAATAAAGAATAAGGCTACATGGACGGCTGGCTCCTGCAACCTGTATTGCTCTTCGCGCCGACTCCGCAGGCCCACTCCTCCTATCAGTATCGCCCGGATGGACGCCATGATGGTAGGCTGGATCCTCCAACTTCGCTTACGCCGAGTAGGTAGCCTGCTCTCCATAAAAATTGCTTGGGCTCGGCAACTCCTAGCCGTGCACTTCTAGCAACCTGCATTTAGTGGTGTCCAGCAAAGGCACCCATCACGATGCAAAGTTTCGTTCCAACAATCTCCGTCACGAAACAGTAACCGCGAACCTTGTTGGGCCTATATTATCATGCATTCCCTTGTTACAGTATCATGGATCAGGTATACTGCAACTGTTCTTTTTTTCATGTAATCCCTTACAACAAACACATATAAATCTATATAAACATACGTTTTAATTTTCAAAAATATGTTCTCTGGGTTCATAAAAATAGTGATAGTATATATTGTTCAACAAATTGTAAACATCTCTCATTTCATCAGTTGTGAAGAAGAACTATACGAAACAATATTTTGGAAGTTTTCGATTTTCCGTATAGAGCATGTGAAATAAAATATGAAACAATCCACATCTATAAAGTAATAAATCAAAATTAAGAAAAAATCTCTAAAACTTGTTGCCATACTCCATTTGTTGGGTCCTTAATACCGAAAAATCGAATGACGGCGAATCGTCCGTCCGTCTGTGAAACAACGCTAGCAGCTAAACTGTTCAGCCGATTTTCTCCAAATTGATACTTCCCCATCTAATCTGACTGATATCGCCTTTTAAATTGTACTCCATATTTTCATTTTGTTGGTTACTTGATATGAATCCCCTGGGATATCTTTCAAAATATTCAAAAAAAGAAAGGCCCATCGCAATTTTTTTGTATACTGTGAAGGACGATTAAGAGAATGGGCTGCGTTCTCATGTGGTTAAAAACCCTGATTTTCAAAAATGTAGAATTTCAAACTTTTTTCGGCGTCTTCTACAACTTAATAAATGTTTTACCTTATTTATCACTAATAAAACTTGTTCCTCAAAGATTAATTTGAAATAAGATCCGTGCAATGTTTCGACCATTTTCAGTACTTTATGCGCAATTTGCTTGAAAGGACGGGCGACAATGTACGTGGCTGTGTAGGCCGCACTAATACAATTCTTAGAGTCTAATGCTGTATCATTCAGTTCAGGATGTAACCGACCGAAGTTTCAAAATGATACGGAAAGTATTTGCCTTTTAACATCATTATCATCTTTTAGTTCAAAATGTTACAACATATCTTATCGATAATAGACATTCCAGTAAAGTAAATTCTTATAAGATTTAAATTATGGTTTAGGAATATACTTCAATATTTTTATTCGCATTACGTAATAAATTTATTGCTAAAATTGCTACACGTACAATGCTTACCGTGACTTCTCTCAATACAGTCATTTTTGCTGTGAGGGTGAATCAGGTTTGGAGAGAAAATGAACAATTTGGGGTATGCAATTTTCAAATGGATCACCCTATTGCTTAATATCTGCACAAGTAGTCCAAACTTGATGACGCAACGAGCCACGCTTACAGTGGCGTGACGGTTTGCTGGCGCGTTTAATGCTGCTATTTAGCGTTTCCACTACGCCTGCATGGAGAAATTGCCTTTCGCGCACTGTAGTGGTTCACGCTCGCTGATCGAAAAAATGAAGCGGTGATGCTGTTTATGGATTCTATTACTTGTGATTCAGATATTCAATACAAGTAGTTTTAATTCGCGTATTCATACAGCTTAACAATTTGCAATTGGTTGTATGGTTAGCCTTAATTTAAAGAATTAAAATGTATACCTAGATATACTGAATCATGCATAGCACAACTCTCCATTAATTGTCATAGAAAATTTGTCTAGTGATTTCCTGCGCCTTTCATCTTCTTTCAGTTTATATTATCAAAATCATCCACCTCAGAATTATCATTTATTTATTCATTATCATTAATACGTTATTCTGCGTATACGATTACATTTTAATGGAATGAGTTTAGGGACACATAGATGCAGAATCAAATGTAGTAGCAAGTATTATGAGTTGTTAAAATTTTTGCAATATCAATAATTACTCGCCTCCACATTTACTACGCGTGTTTATTGACTCAAATAATCATTTTCATCTCTCCATTACTGTATTATTTCTATATTTCTTTATTTAATTTCACCTGTAAAGTAAATTAAACTACTCGCATCACAACACTTAAACATTTAAGTAACGAGCTACAAAATACGTCATGTAACATAAATTCGAGAAACTTCATTGTAAACATATTCAATGATTAATGTTTTGTTTATAACCGATTGTTTGGGGTTTTTTTTTGTTATCTTAACATAGTACAGTGTCTCTCTTCTAGTAAGGTCTAGGTTAGGAGATGGATAAAGGCATGGAGGTAGTCGTACCTTTAATTTCCCGTATGCGTACGGATATACGAGATGATAATTAGTATAGGAAAGTTATTTATGCTGCAGAAACGATTTCGAGATTTCAACGGAAATACACGTTTTGGGATCTCTGATACCGAACAATGTTTTTTTTCAAAACCTGCTTTGTCCGTCCGTCTGTATGTCCGCCTGTTTGCCTATCTGTCTGTCCGTCTGTCTGTTCGTCTCTCTGTCTGTTCGTCTATGAACACTGCTAGAATCGAACCATACCGTAGGATTTTTTTCAAATTTAAGAAAATCTTGTCTATCTGGCTCTGAGCGAAACGTTGAGATTTTGAAAGAAAATCTTTAAAATTTGGGGTCTTTACTTTAGCCCTCCGGACATTTTCAATATTTTATCAAAAAAAGCTGCAATTATTTTTTAAATTCTTTGAAGAATAAAAAGGTACACTTATAAAGGTCATATTGCCCGTTTTCAGGATAACTATTAATTTTTAAAAATTCATAAATTTCGAACGCTTTCCCACAACTACAGAATTGAAGATGGAGATTTTGTCTTCAAATTACAATTTTTTTCTACAAAGTAAGTTCTTTCATTATGGTCATGAACATTTTGAAAATTTAGTTGTTTTGCACAATATAGTGAGCAATAGTTGCAGTTTTAAATAAATTAAAAATACTATATTTTCTTAAAACCGCTCCAATATTTTTCTTAGACTTTTGGTAGAAATAGAGCTAAATGCACTCTATAAAATGGTGTAAACGCCATATTGCTCTGTCTTTTTTTTCGAAAATTACAAAAATGTAATTTTTTCAGTTGTCTCTCACGTTAATACTTATATTAGGCGATCATTTGTTCATATTTTGTATTTATAGGTACATGATCTTTAAATAAAGTCAATAAAGTTTGTCAAAAACACAACGGTTTTCTGTCAAAACTACTCAAAATTTCAAATTTTCAGAAACACTCCAAAAGCCATTTTCTCAAACACTAAAAATTTGTCTTCAAACTTGCGAACGAGTAATACTAATTGCATTCTCTAATATGACGTTAAGTTCATTTCGGGTATTCCCCCCCCCAAAAAAATAAACAAATTTTTTAATCTCCTACGCTACTAATATGCACATTTCCAACAATTTGTAAGCACTGTAGCATTTGTGAGTTAATGTACTTAAAATGTTTTCGAAAACTCAAAACTTTTCTGTGAAAGAGAGCTGTGTATTACTTTCAACACGCTGTTGCGCTCTGGGCTGCCGTGGGAGAAAGCCCAGGGAGTGCGGAGAAAGAATGTTTGAACGACGGTGCTACCACCGCGCGGTGGAAGACAATTAGGAGCTGCGTCCAGGTAGAGATCGCGACATGAACGTGGTTCCGCCAATCTGTGATAAGAAAAGTATCTAGACGTAAACCCCGCTTTGCTAACAGTTTATCCTTAATAATAATTTCAGAGTAAAGTGGTGTGCCCGGTTTGCAGAAGTTCTGTAAGCCGGCATTAACAATCTTATTATCCATTATCTTGCAGTTAGAGAGAAGTACTAACATAGGCTGGTAAGCTTTCCATCTTACAAATAAACTGTCTTAGATGGATCTACGGGTGAACCTACCAGTGAGCACAACTATTAGAGTAAAATCCACATACTTAGTGACAGGGTCTCACAGTAACGAGCAATGCTGTCGACCCTGACGAACTCAGCATGGGCAAAGAGAATAAACGAGATCGAACTGATGTAATAGTCGTTAATGAGAATACTTGAAAAACTGTGCAATGTTTGAAAAGCGTTCAATAAAGGGTAACCTGCCTTTTTAATTTTAATTATTTGTGTGTAGCAGTGTGGATCTGCCAACTTGGTCTTTGAGATTTCGGCCAGAAGCGACGGTCCTGATGCTAAGAAGTCTGCCGCAATCTGCGCCGTCATAGGGCGAGAGTTCTTTCATAAAAAGACTTCACTTTGTCTTCGCGCTCCTCTATATTCCTTGGACAGTCTAAAAAGAGCGGCATATTCTTCATAATCCTTAAGAAACATTTCCTTGTGATGAGATCGCTCAACTGCTCTTTATAATCTGTCATTTACATATAGTATGATCTTGATGAATTTATGAACTTTCAGGATAGTAGGAAAACCAATGATGATCATTTTTTGCCAAGATTTAATGGTAAAATCTCACAACAAAGTTTGCCCGTCGTTTTTGTCACCGCACCGCGCCCTTTCTTGTATAACATTCTTCATGCGTTTTGATAGCTTCAGGAGCACGCAGGAACGTTCTCTCACTGCGATGAAAATCTTGAATTCTTCTCTTAATTTCGCGCTTTTACTACAGGACATGTTCGAATTGGTGTCATGAGGATTCTGAAAAGTGTGTTGATGTTGAATCACGTTTGGACGCAGTCACAGCTGAACAATAAAAGCTAAAATCAGTATCGCTAATACCAGTGGGAGGTCACCCATGAGAGTTGGCGTACCTGCGAAACATCAGAGCAAAAATAAAGCCAACCAATTGGAGGCCCGATTTCAGAAATTGGCTCTGTGTAAATCATTATTGGATTTCTCATCACATGTTTATTGGCAAAACTTTATAAGCATCGACCGCATATTCATTGCAAAAGTTTGTAAATTTATTCAAATCAGCGTGCAAAGTGTTAATCTATCATAACTTTTTATATTAACTGTTAATTTCACAACTGTAATATCATATTTCATTATCTACCCTATTAACTCGTTTCATATATTTGTGATAAATTTTAGGGGATTTTATTACTGATCGACGATAATATTATTCAGTAATTATTGCATTAGTATTACACAAGAATTAAATGCACAGCCCTAGTTTTAGCGTATTGAATGATCTCCAGCAAACATTAAGCACTTCTTACAATCAGGCTCGGAAATCTGAGTAAAGCCATAGTAATTCTTGACAAAATTCGAATATTTGTAAACATTTACTTAAAAACAGAGACTCTAGACCCATGGAAATAATTTGTGGATTCATTTATCAAGATATTCAATTTCAAAATTGTGAACTTCTTTATCAATATTCTGGCAAGCACTAGGACACCAATAAAGACAACTCGCCATCCTATATTTTAAACTTAATGTAGAATAAGGTCTCATTTCATATACACAATGTGATCAAAAGTATCCGGATACGTCCAAAATAATGCAATAGAGTGGTCGTATTTTCATGGAGGGGCTTGCACCCCTTGTTGTTTTGGGTGCATCTATCAGCAGAGGCCTGATGTTTTAAACACCTTTACTGCTTCCCACTGTGAAGAAGCAACCTGGGGATGGTGATTGCATCTTTCAACACGAACGAGCACCTGTTCATACTGCACGACCTGTGTGGAGAGGTTACACGACAATAAAATCTCTGTAATGGACTGACCTGCACAGGTTCTGACTTGAATCCTATCGAACACCTTTGGATGTTTTGGAATGCCGATCATGCCAGCCTCACCGACTTACATCGATACTCTCCTCAGTGCATCACTCCGTGAAGAATGGCTGTCATTCAGCAAGAAATCACCAGCACCTGATTGAAAGTATGCCTGCGAGAGTAGAAGCTGTCATCAAGGCTAAGGGAGGGGTCAGCGCCTCATTAAATTCCAGAATTACCGATGGAGGTTACACGAACTGATAAGTCAATTTCAGCCACGTGTCCAGATACTTTTGATCACATAGTGAAGTAATGTGGATTCGTAAAATTTACTGGAGTTTCGTAAATTAAGTTTCAATGGATGCAATGGTTCCGAGACCTGCTAGATCCTTGTCTGAGGAAAACCTGCAACTATTGTTGCGGATTGAAAGGTACCTCCCCAAGCCCGCACACACAAACATTATCTAAATTTTAAATCCATGATTGCAAGCTACTTTTCTCTGTTACCGCAAAAGATTAAAAATATTGGGTAGTAATATATCACGTTAAGAGCCTCTAAACTGGCTTAGGATTCTTACCATCAAATTGATTCGCACTCCCCTTTTCGATAGTATATTACTACAGACATATTTTGCACGATAATATAAACGAGTCACAGTCTAAAACACTTTATCGGACTCATAATGTATAACTTTGCATGACCATTGCTATTATAGTTTCTATAATCTGCCTTACATTAAGTACACCAACAAGCCAACGATTTCATCCCTAAAAACATTAGCTTTCGTTTAATGAATATATCAACCTCAAATTTCATGTTTTGATGAGTGGATGCGTAAGAAAGGGAAAAAACATCCTATTTTTTCAAACGGCCAAGCCAATTTTATTTTCAGATTTAATCGAGACATTCGTTTACTATTCATATATATTAATCAAAATAGAGGTATGAGCAAAAAGATAAAGGACACATTTGAATGCTCTGAAACATATGCAGTCTTAACGAGGGATCGCACGAGGAATCACTTCTAGTAGGTTTTGTCTCAAATGAAATAGGACGCTCAAATGAAATGTGACATCAGACTCTAGGTCAAGAGCGATGAGAGAAAGAGAGAGAGAAGAATAGTATGAGATGAAAAATTTAAGAGAAAAGTGTAGAAGGGTGTAGGATCGAGTGTAGTGAGGACACGATGACAGAGCAGAAATGAAAGTATGGATGAGTAGAATGAGGAATGTTGAGTGAGAAAAGAGAGCGGGAAAATGCAAGACGGAGAGTGGGCCGTGACAAGGTAGGGTGCGGTAGTGAAAGAAAAGAAAAGAAAGGTAAGTCGTCGAATGGCGAGGAACGGCAGCGCGGCGCCGGGCAGAGCATGTCGAGTGCGGTCGGTGGAGCCGAAATGAGAGACGAGGGTCGAGGGCCGCCCTAATGCGCCACAAGACAATTGAAGGATGTGAAGTGCGCGGTGCGGCGCATGCTTGCACTGCTGCCCCAGTGGGCATGAAATTCCGACTGCAAACACTGAAAAGTTCTTGTATCACTCTTAATGCATGGCGTTCATATATACGTTCATGTATGTCACAATTTTTTAATTTGAACTTTCTTCAAAAATATGTAGAGAATTCTTTTGTAGTTTGAGCGAGCATTGCACTGTCATCGTCAGAATGGATACATATATTTTCGTTAATTTCTACAATTTACGTACTGCATTGTGATTTGATTAATTACATTGATTGTTTCCTAGCACATCAAATGCAAGGTGATATTAGTTCCATTAGTGTGATGACATTCTAGGTGTGGTGGTTTCCTTTCTCGCGGGATAGTGAGATCCGGTGCTGACTTTCACGACGCTTCTGGGGATTTCTCTACCAGGTATCCAAGGGGCTACCCGAGCCGAGGCAAGCTCGCCACCTTTCCAGTTCGTTGGTACTGAAAGTATGTGAGTGAGGTAAGGAAACAGGGCTGGACAAAAAAAGGAAGGACGTATCACACGCCGGTCTGTGAGGCGTTTGTTAGGATAGTGATCCGCCTGGTATTGATCCAACATACGCCTAATATTAAACGTAGAACCATGCCAAACTACCCAACAGAGACGTCGACATTCCCTCCAGACAGCGGTGAATTCGGTCAGGGGTAGAGTCGAATTTGTCAGAGTTGGGACTCGATCTTCTCTGATCTCCGGTTAGCGTTTCGACAGAGCAAATTATTTCAAAATAGTCGCAATATTTGATCGTTGCGGTGATAGAAATGCTATCTACGTGCTACTCGCTATTTATTTGAGTACCGGAATCTCAAAATTTAATTTGTGGATAGAGAATGAAGTGGATGGCATTTCCCAAATCACTGCCATTCTCCGTGCTTGTATTACACTCCCATATATCCCACAAAAGGTAAATTTCATGCAAAATTTTCGGTCATCATAGTGAGGGAGCTTTTCGTTTAGTATAAGCAATTTTGTCGTATAAATACTCATGTATTGTCTCTAAAGTAGATTTTCCTTTTTTCTAACTATAGTAATTCTTCTCGACTAATTTTCCTCTGCACTTCTCACATCCATCTTCATTTTCGAACGCTAAAAACCATTTATTTCCTCTTTTCTTTCGAATTATTCGTAATCAACCTTACTGCTACGTATCTCATAATACCTATCTTCTATACTCTGATCTATTCTAAC
>BOPP01000109.1:888861-913928 GCA_017312745.1 Gryllus bimaculatus
TATAAACTCCATAGATATTTCTATTTTTCTTTGTTCAGATAATTGATGTCTCGTGTTGCTAGGATATGCGAGATTACTATTGATGAGAATGTAGAAGTTGGGCTTGTAGTGCAATCAGTTGAAACGATTAATATGGCAAGTAGTAGAGAAAAAACACATTTGAATTATAGAATTTTCTTTATCATGAGCCACTTGCCAAAATAACGACGCAAGTCATAAAGTTGCCTTATTTATTTCAATTGCACAAAATTAATTCCTATCAGAATAGACTGGTGTTTTTTCTTCTCAAAGTTTCAAAGAAATTCTAGAAAAATTTAACGGCGACAGCCGTCACATACGAAAGTTGCGAGCCTTATTGCCACTTCTTGGCATGTTCAGGAAATAACTAATTTATTTTGTGTTTGTAAGTCCCGCTAATGGGATTCTTTGAAAAAGGATTTTAAAAGCCTTTTTATATTTTCATAATATGCTTACTCTCAGATTAATGCCAAACACAGAAAATTCCTGGTATTTTAGTGTGGAATACACGCAAGAGCATTTTAAATGGCGGACCTGAACGCCTATTTGAGCGCAAGGTAGAAAACCCACAGGTCAACCGAATCCTGAGAAGCGCTGGGAGGTCGATTCAAATGTGAAAGGACAAAAGAGTCGAGATCGTCAGCTTCCTAAGCAGGCTGATCGGAAAGCGAGAACGGAAAATACGCAAAAAACCTGCTGTTCATGGAAAACATGCTCTGAACAACGTGGGCGCAGGCCTTTCTCAACTTTTTTTTTGCTAGATGTGGAATACACCGTTTAGTATACTTACATTACAATGTGTTTTAGACTACGTTAATAAAATGGCCTTAAGCTTAATTTATATATACATTGGAGGAGGATACTCTAGGGGAATCGGAGGGTTCTGTAGTCATGCGTTGCTGAGATTTGAGAAAGGCTTCAAAAAAAGAATATATTTTTATGTGAGATTGATTGTTCAGAAGTTTGAATGGATGCTGCTGAGAAGCATATTAGGTTTTGGTATATTCTATTTGTGTAATTAGTACTAGAAATTATGTGATATATGGGCTATTGGATTATTATTGATTATTATATTGATATGAATTCGAAAATGGAGTTGTTTATATCTTATTAACCGAGGAGGCGACAACATCAGTAACGGGTCAGGCGCTGAGAAGGTGCCAAGACAGGGCGTGGACGACGGTTAGTTGAGGAAGGAACTTCTAGGAGAGCCGGAGCCCCCGGTGTCCGATTGCCGAGCGTGAAAAGAGAACCAAAGTGAAGTAATAAATAATGGAAAAACATCATTAGCGGGAGTGAAAATAAGTTTGATATTGGCCGGTAAAAATAATGTAAGCTTCAGGAAGCGGAATAGGTTTCGGGTACTGTGCGTGGCAATGCTGGGTGACTGGCAGGGATATATTGCCACGTGTATACGTGATTGTGAAGGTAACGAGTAAGAAAACTGCGGAGGTTTGCAGCAAAGGAAGAACTGAATAACAAACAAAGGATAGGTGGACAATGATATTGGGGTTAGTGCTTTAACCCGATCTGAAATGTACACTTCACAACGGTCGCGCGGTCGAAGCAAGGTAAATCGCTTGCGTCGTGGATGAGCTGGGCCACAGGACCTCCGAGTAAAGAGTCAACCGTCCGTACGGGCGCCTAGTCGCGCCGAAGACGCCGATCGCCACAAGCCGCTGTGAGAGCATCCGCAAAAAGAAACGAACGGTTTTATGGTATTCATGGTATTTTTGTAATCTGCGCGTTACATGTATAGTTTGGGTACCAAAACGGGAAGTGATTTAGACTGGAATTGATGTACTAAATTTGTGATTTTAGTAATAAGCGGTTTGTTTGTTTGTTTGTCTTTAAAAAAATGATAATTGAGTTTTTCCAATGTTTTCGCCACACCTTCAGAGGTGCATTCACGAACCAAAGAAGAAAAGTGTCTTTATATATTCCTAATATTGACATTGTAGAACTCTAATACTGGGCTAACTCACAACACAGAAGATCCAGGAGAAAAATGTGAGATGCTCCATAACAGGATTTCTAATAATCAGCAGCGGCATGAACGAAATACTTGTTAAAGGCAAGTTCTGGTCAAGAATAGTTTCGAACGTAAACCATTCAGCAGAGTCGTGCTGTTACAGTTAAATTTATTTTTAAATGCGCATGCACAATTATTAAAGAAAGCGTTTTTAAAAAGTAAGTAAAAAATATTCAATTATATAATATATATATATATATATATATATATATATTAGGTGAACATATTTCAAAATGATTGTACTAAGATGGTTTTACTTTTCTTTTTAAACTACAACATTTCCTACTCTAAAATATAGAGTCAGAATGTATTTAGGCAAACAAGATTCATTAAAGAACACAGCACAGAGGTAAAAAGATTTAAATGTAATGGGGCTGGCATATCAGCCAACCTGCGGAAAGATGGGACATACAAAATCACGCAGTGCGACCCAAAATATAGAAAGAATATAATAATATATATATTATATATAATATATATATTATATATATATAGTCATATATATATATTATATATAGTGACGTACCTGCGGACGCGGGTTTTACTTTCACGACAAAATTAAATTATGCAAGGCGACAGGTACATTTCGTGAATGGCGTCTCCAGGAATTTGCGCAGCATAGGAAGATAATTTTTATTAAATTATTTTGCACATTTTAAATATTTTAATGAATCAGAAACACACCTTACAAATAGTATTTACCAAACAATCCGCATGCGCAGGCCTGAAACAAGTGGCACGAATTCAACCGCTACCTTGATGTTTTAAGAAACCATCTGCCTTCCTCTGGAGGCCCGACCGGGGCCCGTCGTGGCAACGGCGGCGGCTGGCTTCGGCAATCTTCGTGTCGCCCCGAAGTCCGCCGGGAATTCGCCCTCCTCGGCGACCAACTCCTCTGGCCCAACGTAATGGCCGGATGAACTCGCGGGCGTCCCACCCAGCCGGTGTGAACAATTGATCTCACGGGTTATGCGAACGCACGACGCGTGATTGATTGCTGTGCGTCGGCTGTTTCTAGTATTTCAGCAACCTTTCTCAACTTGCCGGATGTCCGTACAGTACTGCCCTTTACTGTTATATTTATACCAGAGCGGGATTATGACACGAGCCCACGGCACATGATTTCTTTTCTTATGGTATTTTATCGTACTGGTGCGCCAATTCATACTTCACTATCATCTGCATTGTTAATCCTTATCAAACCTGCGTGCCACTCAACGGCCACACTCCCAGTTCGAATTACCTTAAAAACGACCCAATAAATTTCTTGGACGCCAAAACACTGCCCGTCCGTTGCTTCACTCGAGGCCTCTCCGCGCGCACCACTAACTGTCGCTCGGCCCTCGCCGTTTCCCCCCGATTTGCACCGTTATAACCGACCAAGAGCCTGCGCCATAGGCGATTTGTAAATACTATTTGTAAAGTGTGTTCTCTGACCGTTTAACAATATTTCAGATGTTGCAAAAGAATTTTATAACGATTATCCTTCCTATGCTGCGCCAAAATTCCTGGAGACCCATTCACGAAAGTTGAACCTTGTCCCTTGCATTAATTTATTTTGTCGTGAACGTACGCTTCCCAGGTACGTCGCAATATATATAAATATATATTGAAACGAGAACGTTTCTGCATTGTAACAATCAAAATTGATTACTAATTCTAATTAAATAGTACTGAATTGATCAGAGCAGTAACGCCGCCGCCGCCGCTGCCACCAACGGTCAAATCGGGGGGTAGACGGGGAGGCGAGCGACGGTTTGGACAGGTGCGGCAGAGAGGCCGCGAGTGCAACACGGACGGGCAGTGCTGCATCAAACAAGTTTATGGTGGTGTTAAGAACAGTTTGGATTGACTGTGGCTATTAAGTGAAAACTAGATTGATGAAAGTTGATAATCAGTGATTAGGGAAAGTGAGTCGCACCAGGACCGAGATCAAAAAATTAATAACAGGAATTCGTTGTTGCCGACGGACACGTGTTATATTTCGCCCGGGTGTAATGCAGCAGCGGGCCGTACCGTGCAGACATTCGCGCGAGATTGGAAGAACTGCTGAGACCGGAACTGCCGACGGGCCGCAATCGCGCGTGTGCGTGTTAGTATATGTGAGACATTGCTTATGCTGGCTGGGGGTGAACCCGGGCGAGTTCGTTGGCCGTTGCGTTGGACCAGCGGAGTCGATCGCCGAGGGAGACGAATTCCCGACGGACTTCGGGCGGACGAGCGATTGCCGAAGACGCCGCCGCCGTTGACACGGCGGCCCGCTCGTCTCCAGCCAGCAGATGGTGGTTAGTTAAAAGCGTCAAGGTAGCGTTGATTTGTTCATTTATTACCAAAGTCTTGCGCATTGCTTATTGTAATAATATTTTTAAGAGGTGTTTCTATTATTAAAATATTTAAATGGCACACAAAGAATTTCTTATGATCATCTTCAAGCAGCGCCAACCCCTGGAAGCCCATTCACAAAAAATGTACCCGTCCTTTGTATAATTTATTTTGTCGTGAGAATACGCTTCCCAGGTACGTCACAATATATATTATATATATATATATATATATATATATATTATATTATATATATATATATTATAGTGTTGTGTTTGTGTGTCTGTGTCCGTATTTCCCACACCTAGGATTGAAAAAAGTTTATTGAACTATTGAGGTGAATTTCTGTTATGCAAGCTATATCAACTGACTTTTTGTTGGATGAAATATTGGTTTTTTCTTTAAGATACTTTTGAGATTGATCGATCTTTAAGATACGTTTGAGTTTCAATTCAGTATGATAAAGGGTAAGAGTTGACATAATTGTTACTTAAGTACAGAGGTTATTGAGTTCTGTTTGCTTAGTATTATTGTTGGAATTATTGAGGACGTGATACTTGATATTGTAGTTAGTGATGACTGAATTATATTCTGTAAAGTGGAGTGAAAGTGTTATTGTTGTTCGTAGAGTGATTGTTGTTGGATGAATTAATTTCCTGTTGGTTTACGGTAGTGTTAAGAGGGAGGCTGTGTTGGTTGTTGTGATTTATTTGAGTGAGATTTGGGATTTCTGTTGCTTGCAGGAGCGCAGGAAAGTTTATGAGATTAAAAGAAGGGTGGCATGGTAGCATGGATTTGTATAATTCTGAATCAGAGTACTTTGTTTTTTGCCTATTAGTTTTTTGATTTCGTACGAGCATTCATTGGATTGGAGGAGAGTAGCGGAACGATAGTAGCTGCTGATACGTGCGACTACTCTGGCCCGCAGCAGAAACCAGATTGGTGTGCTGAGCCTCTACCTTATACAGCTTCGAACTGGCGCAGGGCTTTGGAAGGGTTCCTTTTAGGCGAGAGGAGTGATTCGTTTTCAGCGGAGAGAAGGAGATAAGATGTCAGAGAAAAAAGCTGAGAATTTTTAAGAATGCCACTTCCAGGAAGAATAATGGTAGAATTGAACATGTTACAATTAAAACATTTTTTGTGTACTCAATGTTTTCTCAACGAGAAATATGTGTAAATTACATAACACTACACAGAGATCGACTAAAAGTACTTTTCGCGTCAACACTATTTTGACCGACAAAATTATTGATGACAATTTTATATATTATTTTAAAGTGGTCTATCATAGAATATTTGAAACATTGGCTAAAATATTTTTCTCACATTATTTTACACAGTACTTCCGGAACAAAATTATTTCAGATACAATAAATATTTCAATCCAAATTTTACAGTTTAAATTAAATGTTCACTTAATTAAATGGATCTAAGTATTAAACAAATATTACCAAATATAAGGCAAAGTAAAATATAAAAAATATACTTCATTGTCATCGCACAAGACATGACATGTAAAACACTAAAGAATTTAACTACAACTTTTTCCACACAGAAAGAAACGAGAATAACTTAAACTTTGTCCGTGAACGTTCCTTTCATCGGCCGTTTCAGGAAGTCGTCATTTTACATGTTAAAACTCTTATCCCGATCCCTCCGAATCCGGTGAGCGAACTTTCTCGCTCGAGAGGAAAGTATCGCGGTAAAATATGGCATCTATTTCCGAGTTGTGAGCGAAATTTGCACGAAATTGTATCTGCAATCTAATACTCCACTTCGCCGAAAAGGAGGCGGCGTAACGAGCGCATTATGCATGAGGCGCCCGCGTTCAGCGTCGGACAGCCTCTATTCCGGAAACGCGCGAAGTTTTCGCTTGGGCAAGAATTTTATTGGAAACGTATACTAATTTATTTTAAATACATAGAATATAGTGTCGTAATTGAAGAACTAACATGTCCTGAGTTCATATTTCATATATAGATCGGTGATGTCTATATTTACAATCCATGTTTACAATGGGTCTTCTTTGTTTGGAGACAATTATACAATTATACATAATCAACCTTTCTTATGTATATTTGTCAAGGACATATTGAGTATATTTATTGTCAAAATTCGCGCGGCCCAATCGCGTTCAGAACATGATCGAGTGGTTCAGGGCTGATCGGATCATCGAATAACCTTTACCTTCGTGACACGCGACTTTAATGTGTCATCCAACAATATTATGGAAATTTAATGATGCTGTTTCAATCTGCTCTCGTTATCAACGACATTTTAATTTACGAGGATATAAACTTAATGACAGTAAAAATATTTCCTACATTGAAGTAGTATTTGTGCCGTGGATTATTCACACAAAATACCCATAATAACAAACAAACTCGTATACGCATGAATTCTGACTGAGTAATGAAATGGAAGCTGGACAACAGTTAGCTTATGAAGAGTAAAGCTGTTTAAAGTAAGGTTGCGTTTCAGGAACAATCAACAAAACAATAGCTCGGTCAATAGAATATTGTAACCTAATAATGCAAAAACATTTAATTGATAATGAACTGCAAATTAACTTCTGTTGATAAACTACCCAGCCATGCGTGTACTTAATGTTGAGCGATAAAATAAAAGTAGTTTCAAGCGCTACATGACCCTTATCTTTTATTTTAACACCAAAGGTTTTCGTTTAGCAAGCCTTTGAGCTTTCTAGTAAACCAAATTGCGTGATTTTTTGCTGTATTTAAAGAGTAGTAACTCCAAATGTGTTAGCTCGCCCTCATTATAGATTTTATAGTATTTTAATTATTATAGCTTTTGCCAGAAGTGAGTGTTTTTTTAATTTTTTCTACATCACAAGTCATAATTGTATCAAACTTGTAAAATGAAATCTGAGCCAATATAAGGACAATTTCTCCATTTCCTGCTTTTGAACTAAAATATTTTTTACTTTTTGGTGAAGTTTTAGTCGAGATTTGAATTTATCACTTTATATAATTTTTCCTGTCACATTCACATGTCAAACACTAATTTTCAAACACATATGTAATGTCTACAACAGTTTTAATGACTTCACATAGGTAATCCTCTGTCACACTCACATGTGCAAACACTAATTTCAAGATTACATATATATGACATAACTTTTTAATTACGCTTACCATCAATGACAATCATTCTTGCCAACATTACTAAAGAATATTGTTTTATCTGTGATGTTACATCCATTAAACAAATGATTTGGGGTGGGAAATATTATAACTGGGTTCTCTACTTCAACTTTCAGAAATCAATAATAATAGGAAAAAATTAGAGTTGACAACAATTCTAGAATTACTGTCATATATTTTCACATGAAATAATGTGTATAATGAAAAATTCAATTTTTATTGAATTATAACACTTGTGTAAAAATTATCAATATTCGAAGAATATATTCCTTAAATTTGTGTAGCGATCCAGAATGCTCTGCATTAAATAAAATAACCGGTTAATGTCCAAATTAAAAATCATTCAGAAAGGGATATTAATTTGGCAAGAAAACTTATTTATTGGACTCATTCAATAAAATGAAAACCGCTCAAAGAAATATACAAAAAAAATGCATATGAATATAATTTTCATTTAATTTTTAGCCATATACAAACATATTGCGTTTTTTATATATAAAAAAATATTTAAATTTTATTTATTAGGATCAATAATAAATTTGCTATTTTGTATGTATTTATGAAATAATTTAAAGTAGTTTTGAAGTAATAACTGATGTCAATTAGCATGTGCTTAGTTTCCTTACAGTTCAATCCACCAATCGCATTAAAGTGTAACATCTGTGTTGTATTATCATTTGTTTGGAATCACGTTTATGTCAAATAATCGTTTTTATTGTGAATTATCTTATAGTTCACACATTTTAATTACTAAATAATATTTTAATAATAAATTGTAATATTGTATTTCTTAGGTACATGCTATGTTAGTATATTCAGTATATATAACTTGTTTTATTCCACAACAATGCAGGGAACAATGTATGTATATCTACCATAATAACAATCAGACTGCATTAAATCTTTTATGCATTTCGTGTAATGTATTGTGAAATTAATTATCACAAAATGCGTCATTTGTATGAAATTTCAACTTTTCGTTGTATGGTCGTTTAGGTAAATATACAGAATACTTGTTGGATCAAAAATAAATAGGAAGTATACTAATTAATAGCAAGTACTACGCATAGCCAATTCGTATAGACATTCATTCCTAATCTTACCAACAACTTGTTACACCAATAAAGAATAAGGCTACATGGACGGCTGGCTCCTGCAACTGTATTGCTCTTCGCGCCGACTCCGCAGGCCCACTCCTCCTATCAGTATCGCCCGGGATGGACGCCAGATGGTAGGCTGGATCCTCCAACTTCGCTTACCGCCGAGTAGGTAGCCTGCTCTCCATAAAAATTGGCTTGGGCTCGGCAACTCCAGCCGTGCACTCTAGCAACCTGCATTTAGTGGTGTCCAGCAAAGGCACCCATCACGATGCAATGTTTCGTTCCAACAATCTCCGTCACGAAACGTAACCGCGAACCTTGGTGTGGCTATATTATCATGCATTCCCTTTGTTAGCAGTATCATGGATCAGGTAGTACTGCAACTGTTCTTTTTTTCATGTAATCCCTTAAACAAACACATATAAATCTATATAAACATACGTTTTAATTTTCAAAAATATGTTCTCTGGCGTTCATAAAAATCAGTGATAGTATATATTTGTTCAACAAGATTGTAAACATCTCTCATTTCATCAGGTTGTGAAGAAGACATACCGAAACAATATTTTGGAAGTTTTCGATTTTCCGTATAGAGCATGGTGAAATAAAATATGAAACAATCCACATCTATAAAGTATAGAATAGATCAGAGTATAGAGAATAAGGTATTATGAGATACGAGCAGTAAGGTTGATTAGCGAATAATTCGAAAGAAAGAGGAAATAAATGGTTTTAGCGTTCGAAAATGAAGATGGATGTGAGAAGTTGCAGAGGAAAATTAGTCGAGAAGAATTACTATAGTGTAGAAAAAAAGAAAATCTACTTTAGAGACAATACATGAGTATTTATACGACAAAATTGCTTATACTAAACGAAAAGCTCCCTCCACTATGATGACCGAAAATTTTGCATGAAAATTTACCTTATGTGGGATATATGGGAGTGTAATACAAGCACGAGAATGGCAGTGATTTGGGAATGCCATCCACTTCATTCTCTATCCACAAATTAAATTTTGAGATTCCGTACTCAAATAAATAGCGAGTAGCACGTAGATAGCATCCTATCACCGCAACGATCAAATATTGCGACTATTTTGAAATAATTTGCTCTGTCGAAACGCTAACCGGAGATCAGAGAAGATCGAGTCCCAACTCTGACAAATTTCGACTCTACCCTGACCGAATTCACCGCTGTCTGGAGGAGAATGTCGACGTCTCCTGTTGGGTAGTTTGGCATGGTTCCTACGTTTAATATTAGGCGTATGTTGGATCAATACCAGGCGGATCACTATCCTAACAAACGCCTCACAGACCGCGTGTGATACGTCCTTCCCTTTTCTTGTCCAGCCCTGTTTCCCTTACACTCACTCACATACTTTCAGTACCAACGAACTGGAAAGGTGCGAGCTTGCCTCGGCTCGGGTAGCCCCTTGGATACCTGGTAGAGAAATCCCCAGAAGACGTCGTGAAAGTCAGCACCGGATCTCACTATCCCGCGAGAAAGGAAACCACCACACCTAGAATGTCATCACACTAATGGAACTAATCACCATTGCATTTGATGTGCTAGGAAACAATCAATGTAATTAATTAATCACAATGCAGTGCGTAAATTGTAGAAATTAACGAAAAATAGATGAATATCCATTCTGACGATGACAGTGCAGTGCTCGCTCAAAGTACAAAATAATTCTCTACATATTATTTGAAAGAAAGCTCAAATTAAAAAATTGTGATGTACATGAACGTATATATGAACGCCATGCATTAAGAGTGATACAAAGAACTTTTCAGTGTTTGCAGTCGGAATTTCATGGCCACTGGGGCAGCAGTGCAAGCATGCGGCGCACCGCGCACTTCACATCCTTCAATTGCTCTGTGGCGCATTAGGGCGGCCCTCGACCCTCGTCTCTCGTCTCGGCTCCCACCGACCCGACCCGACATGCCCTGCCCGGCGCCGCGCTGCCGTTCCTCGCCATTCGACGACTTACCTTCTTTTCTTTTCTTTCACTACCGCACCCTACCCTTGTCACGGCCCACCTCTCCGTCTTGCATTTTCCCGCTCTCTTTTCTCACTCAACATTCCTCCATTCTACTCATTCCATACTTTCATTTCTGCTCTGTCATCGTGTCCTCACTATCACTCCGAATCCTACACCCTTCTACACCTTTTCTCTTAAATTTTTCATCTCATACTATTCTCTCTCTCTCTTTCTCTCATCGCTCTTGACCTAGAGTCCTGACTGTCACATTTCATTTGAGCGGTCCTATTTCATTCGAGACAAAAACCTACTAGAAGTGATTCCTCCGTGACGATCCCTCGTTAAGACTACATATGTTTCAGAGCATTCAAATGTGTCCTTTATCTTTATGCTCATACCTCTATTCTGATTAATATATATGAATAGTAGACGAATGTCTCGATTAAATCTGAAAATACGTTGACGCTTGGACGTTAGAAAAAATAGGATGTTTTTTCCCTTTCTTACGCATCCACTCATCAAAACATGACAATTTGAGGTTGATATATTCATTAAACGAAAGCTAATGTTTTTAGGGATGAAATCGTTGGCTTGTTGGTGTACTTAATGTACAGGCAGATTATAGAAACTATAATAGCAATGGTCATGCCAAAGTTATACATTATGAGTCCGATAAAGTGTTTTAGACTGATGACTCGTTTATATTATCGTGCAAAATATGTCTGGTAGTAATATACTATCGGAAAAGGGGAGTGCGAATCAATTTGATGGTAAGAATCCTAAGCCAGTTTAGAGGCTCTTAACCGTGATATATTACTACCCAAATATTTTTAATCTTTTGCGGTAACAGAGAAAAGTAGCTTGCAATCATGGATTTAAAATTTAGATAATGTTTGTGTGTGCGGGCTTGGGGAGGTCACCTTTCAATCCCGCAACATATGTTGCAGGTTTTCCTCAGACAAGGATCTAGCAGGTCTCGGAACCATTGCATCCATTGAAACTTAATTTACGAAACTCCAGTAAATTTTACGAATCCACATTACTTCACTATGTGATCAAAAGTATCCGGACACGTGGCTGAAATTGACTTATCAGATCGTGTAACCCTCCATCGGTAATTCTGGAATTTAATGAGGCGCTGACCCCTCCCTTAGCCTTGATGACAGCTTCTACTCTCGCAGGCATACTTTCAATCAGGTGCTGGATGATTTCTTGCTGAATGACAGCCCATTCTTCACGGAGTGATGCACTGAGGAGAGGTATCGATGTAAGTCGGTGAGGCCTGGCATGAAGTCGGCATTCCAAAACATCCCAAAGGTGTTCGATAGGATTCAAGAAAGAACCTGTGCAGGTCAGTCCATTACAGAGATTTTATTGTCGTGTAACCTCTCCACCACAGGTCGTGCAGTATGAACAGGTGCTCGTTCGTGTTGAAAGATGCAATCACCATCCCCAGGTTGCTCTTCAACAGTGGGAAGCAGTAAAGGTGTTTAAAACATCAGGCCTCTGCCTGATAGATGCACCCAAAACAACAAGGGGTGCAAGCCCCCTCCATGAAAAATACGACCACTCTATTGCATTATTTTGGACGTATCCGGATAATTTTGATCACATTGTGTATATGAAATGAGGTCTTATTCTACCATTAAGTTTAAAATATTAGGATGGCGGGTTGTCTCTTATTGGTGTCCTAGTGCTTGCCAGAATATTGATAAAGAAGTTCACAATTTTGAAATTGAATATCTTGATAAATGAATCCACAAATTATTTCCATGGGTCTAAGAGTCTCTGTTTTTAAGTAAATGTTTACAAATATTCGAAATTTTGTCAAGAATTACTATGGCTTTACTCAGATTTCCGAGCCTGATTGTAAGAAGTGCTTAATGTTTGCTGGAGATCATTCAATAACGCTAAAACTAGGGCTGTGCATTTAATTCTTGTGTAAACTACTAATGCAATAATTACTGAATAATATTATCGTCGATCAGTAATAAAATCCCCTAAAATTTATCACAAATATTTGAAACGAATTAATAGGGTAGATAATGAAATATGATATTACAGTTGTGAAATTAACAGTTATATAAAAAGTTATGATAGATTAACACTTTGCACGCTGATTTTGAATAAATATTACAAACTTTTGCAATGAATATGCGGTCGATGGTTATAAAGTTTTGCCAATAAACATGTGATGAGAAATCTCATATAATGAATTTACACAGAGCCAATTTCTGAAATCGGGCCTCCAATTGGTTGGCTAATTATTTTGCTCTGATGTTTCGCAGGTACGCCAACTCTCATGGGTGACCTCCCCACTGGTATTAGCGATACTGATTTTAGCTTTTATTGTTCAGCTGTGACTGCGTCCAAACGTGATTCAACATCAACACACTTTTCAGAATCCTCATGACCACCAATTCGAACATGTCCTGTAGTAAAAGCCGAAAATTAAAGAGAAGAAATTCAAGATTTTCATCGTCAGTGAGCAGAACGTTCCTGCGTGCTCCTGAAGCTATCAAAACGCATGAAGAATGTTATACCAAGAAAGGGCGCGGTGCGGTGACAAAAACGCACGGGCAACTTTGTTGTGAGATTTTACCATTAAATCTTGGCAAAAAATGATCATCATTGGTTTTCCTACATATCCTGAAAGTTCATAAAATTCATCAAGATCATACTATATGTAACATGACAGATTATAAAGAGCACGTTGAGCGATCTCATCACAAAGGAAATGTTTCCTTAAGGATTATGAAGAATATGCCGCTCTTTGTTAGACTGTCCAAGGAATATAGAGGAGCGCGAAGACAAAGTGAAGTCTTTTATGAAAGAACTCTCGCCCTATGACGGCGCAGATTGCGGCAGACTTCTTAGCATCAGGCACGTCGCTTCTGGCCGAAATCTCAAAGACCAAGTTGGCAGATCCACACTGCTACCACCAAATAATTAAAATTAAAAGGCAGGTTACCCTTTATTGAACGCTTTTCAAACATTGCACAGTTTTTCAAGTATTCTCATTAACGACTATTACATCAGTTCGATCTCGTTTATTCCTCTTTGCCCAGTGCCTGAGTGTCGTCAGGGTCGACAGCATTGCTCGTACTGTGAGACACCTGTCACCTAAGTATGTGGATTTTACTCTAATAGTTGTGCTCACTGGTAGGTTCACCCGTAGATCCATCTAAGACAGTTTATTTGTAAGATGGAAAGCTTACCAGCCTATGTTAGTACTTCTCTCTAACTGCAAGATAAATGGATAATAAGATTGTTAATGCCGGCTTACAAGAACTTCTGCAAACCGGGCACACCACTTTACTCTGAAATTATTATTAAGGATAAACTTGTTAGCAAAGCGGGGTTTACGTCTAGATACTTTTCTTATCACAGATTGGCGGAACCACTGTTCAATGTCGCGATCGCTACCTGGACGCAGCTCCTAATTGTCTTCCACCCGCGCGGTGGAACCACCCGTCGTTCAGATATTCTTTCTCCGCCACTCCCTGGGCTTTCTCCCACGGCAGCCCAGAGCGCAACAGCGTGTTGAAAGTAATACACAGCTCTCTTTCACAGAAAAGTTTTGAGTTTTCGAAAACATTTTAAGTACATTAACTCACAAATGATACAGTGCTTACAAATTGTTGGAAATGTGCATATTAGTAGTGTAGGAGATTAAAAAAATTGTTTATTTTTGGGGGCGGGGAATACCCCGAAATGAACTTAACGTCATATTAGAGAATGCAATTAGTATTATCCGTTCGCAAAGTTTGAAGACAAAATTTTTAGTGTTTGAGAAAATGGCTTTTGAGTGTTTCTGAAAATTTGAAATTTTGAGTTAGTTTTGACAGAAAACCGTTGTGTTTTTGACAAACTTTATTTGACTTTATTTAAAGATCATGTACCTATAAATACAAAAATATGAACAAATGATCGCATAATATAAGTATTAACGTGAGAGACAACTGAAAAAATTACATTTTTGTAATTTTCGAAAAAAAAGAATAGAGCAATATGGCGTTTATACCATTTTATAGAGTGCATTTAGCTCTATTCCTACCAACAGTCTAAAGAAAAATATTGGAGCGGTTTTAAGAAAATATAGTATTTTTAATTTATTTAAAACTGCACATATTGCTCACTATATTGTGCAAAAACAACTAAATTTCAAAAAATGTTCATGAACATAATGAAAGAACTTACTTTGTAGAAAAAAAATTGTATTTGAAGACAAAATCTCCATCTTCAATTCTGTAGTTGTGGGAAAGCGTTCGAAAATTTATGAATTTTTTAAAAATTAATAGTTAATCCTGAAAAACGGGCATATGCCACCTTTATAAGTGTACCTTTCTTTATTCTTCAAAGAAATTTAAAGAAAATAATTGCAGCTTTTTTTGATAAAATATTGAAAATGTCCGGAGGGCTTCAAGTAAAGTACCCCCAAATTTTAAAGATTTTCTTTTCAAAATCTCAACGTTTCGACTCGAGCCAGATAGACAAGATTTTCTTAAATTTGAAAAAAATCCTACGTATGGTTCCGATTCTAGCAGTGTTCATAGACGAACAGACAGAGAGACGAACAGACAGACGGACAGACAGATAGGCAAACAGGCGGACATACAGACGGACGGACAAGCAGGTTTTGAAAAAAACACTTGTTCGGTATCAGGAGATCCCAAAACGTGTATTTCCGTTGAAATCTCGAAATCGATTTTCTGCAGCATTACATAACTTTCCCTATACTAATTATCATACTCCGTATATCCGTACGCATACGGGAAATTAAAGGTACGACTACCTCCATGCCTTTTATCATCTCCTAACCTAGACCTTACATAGAAGGAGAGACACTGTACTATGTTAAGATAACAAAAAAAACCCCAACAACATCGTGTTATAAACAAAAACATTAATCATTGAATATGTTTACAATGAAGTTTCTCGAATTTATGTTACATGACGTATTTTGTAGCTCGTTACTTACAAATGTCTAAGTTGTGATGCGAGTAGTTTAATTTACTTTACAGCGTGAAATTAAATAAAGAAATATAGAAATAATACAGTAATGGAGATGAAAAATGATTATTTGAGTCAATAAACACGCGTAGTAATGTGGAGGCGAGTAATTATTGAATATTGCAAAAATTTTAACAACTCATAATACTTGCTACTACATTTGATTCTGCATCTATGTGTCCCTAAACTCATTCCATTAAAATGTAACTCGTATACCAGAATAACGTATTAATGATAATGACATAAATAAATGATAATTCTGAGGTGATGATTTGATAATGATAAACTGAAAAGAAGATGAAGGCGCAGGAAAATCACTAGACAAATTTTCTATGACAATTAATGGAGAGTTGTGCTATGCATGATTCAGTATATCTAGGTATACATTTTAATTCTTAAATAAAAGGCTAAACCATACAACCAATTGCAAATTGTTAAGCTGTATGAATAACGCGAATTAAATAACTACTTGTATTGAATAATCTGAATCACAAGTAATAGAATCCCACTAAACAGCAATCAACCGCTTCATTATTTTCGATCAGCGAGCGTGAACCACTAACAGTTGCGCCGAACAGGCAATTTCTCCATGCAGGCGTAGTGGAAACGCTAAATAGAGCATTAAACGCGCCAGCAAACCGTCACGCACCTGTAAGCGTGGCTCGTTGCGTCATCAGTTTGGACTACTTGTGCAGATATTAAGCAATAGGGTGATCCATTTGAAAATTGCATACCCCAAATTGTTCATTTTCTCTCCAAACCTGATTCACCCTCACAGCAAAAATGACTGTATTGAGAGAAGTCACGGTAAGCATATCTACGTTCTAGCAATTTTAGCAATAAATTTATTACGTAATGCGAATAAAAATAATTGAAGTATATTCCTAAACCATAATTTAAATCTTATAAGAATTTACTTACTGGAATGTCTATTATCGATAAGATATGTTGTAACATTTTGAACTAAAAGATGATAATGATGTAAAAAGGCAAATAACATTTCCGTATCATTTTGAAACTTCGGTCGGTTACATCCTGAACTGAATGATACAGCATTAGACTCTAAGAATTGTATTAGTGGGGCCTACACAGCACGTACATTGTCGCCCGTCCTTTCAAGCAAAATTGCGCAAAAAGTACTGAAATGGTCGAAACATTGCACGGGATCTTATTTCAAAATTAATCTTTGAGGAACAAGTTTAATTAAGTGATAAATAAGGTAAACATTTATTTTAAGTTGTAGGAAGACGCCGAAAAAAGTTTGAAATTCTACAATTTTTGAAAAATCAGGGTTTTTAACCAACATGAGACCAGCACCATTCTCTTAATCGTCCTTCACAGTATACAAAAAAATTGCGATGGAGCCTTTCTTTTTTGAATATTTTGAAGATATCCCAGGGGATTCATATCAAGTAACCAACAAAATGAAAATATGGAGTACAAATTTAAAAGGCGATATCAGTCAGATAGATTGGGGAATATCAATTTTGGAGAAAATCGGCTGAACAGTTTAGCTGCTAGCGTTGTTCACAGACGGACGGACGATTCGCCGTCATTCGATTTTTCGGTATTAAGGACCCACAAAACATGGAGTATGGCAACAAGTTTAGAGGATTTTTTCTTAATTTTGATTTATCCACTTTTTCCTTATTAGGGCACTGTAATAAGAGTTTTTTGCCGAAAAGTTGCAGTTTTTTCTTGTAGCAATATCTAACTTCCTGTCTATTCCGTAACGAGAAAGTAAAAAGGAAGGAAACGGATATGCAAACTTTCTAGGGAAAATTTATACAATTATACTACAGTATCTCAAATAACATGAAAATAGGGTTTAATAATTCGTATTTTCGTTTTACCAGGAAGATAGGGCCCTGAAACGCTAGGGACTTGACTATTACCTGAACTGTAACACTTGTTGCTATCTTCACTAAATTCACGTATATGCTCAAAATCCCGTGATTCGTCTTTGAAATGCACATTAAACAATTTTTCACGTCCTCAGGACAAACTATCTGCACTTCTGCATCGCCAGAGGCGGTCGCGGAAACGAATAGGCGCGGAGGCTTTTAGCCAGGCAATGCGCGACTCCGCGGGAAATCTGCAGCTCCACCCGATAACTCTTGCTTGTGGCGAAGAGAGCGCTCGCGCACAATGGAAGGTCGTTAAGTCCTAAAAATCGGCCGCCCCCTCCCTCTCGCATCCTCTCTCCGCCTCCGCTCCCTTCCTGCGACGTCACTCCCCTTACCATTGCCCGCTTTCAACCCCGCCTCACCAGTAACCCTCCAGCCCTCTCCCACTCAACAATAACCTCCCTGTTTCACTGCCTTGAGCTACCATGTTCCCACCCGTCTCCTGCCGTGGGATTTATCTCCTCGGTTCTCCTCCCGCATCCTTCCTACTACCATCATCACCTACCTCCCACATGGCTACCTCCGTGCTATCTACCTCGGTCGTCCCGCACTCCTGAATGCGCTCGTCTGCCGCGGCTGTGACTGGCCTCCCCCACCGCCTGCCCCAGCCCTTCCACCACCCAGTCTCCACCCCTCCACCGCTGCCGCGCTTGAGGGAGCCCCGGCTGCGCTCGCTGGCTAGTGTTGCGGAAACACTTATCCTTTCTTTCGCTGCGGAATAGAAGAGGAGCCCTTTGTTTCAAAACGGCTGCATGTTACTTGGGTCTTAATTAGAACTTCGCGGCAGTCGCAAGAGGACGTCCATTTAACGCTCTACATTGAAGATAAGAAGGGAGAAAAGCCAACTCCGCCGCGATATTACGAATTCGAAAGAAGATATTTTATTTCCAATCCCAGGAACACAATAGAAATTTTGGGCTTCACGTTGCGCCTAATCGCTTTTTTGTAATGTAAGGCTTACTTAAACTTTACACGAAATTACATTGATGGTAAAAGGGAAATTATTTTTTCTTATTCTTTCATAATTACAGTTACAAGCAAAAGTTCAGAAATGACTTTTATTTCGAAAGGGGATATCAATGAAGTGTTACAAATATTCTGATTGGTAACAAACAGTGATTGAAAAATCGGTTTCTTTTACAAAATAAATAAAGAATAATGTCTTACTTCGTGTCGTTATAAAGACATAGATTTATCTGCATTGATAAGACGTTACAACGACACTCCAATCTGATGATTTGTTATGATAAATAAATAAAGATATTGTCTGGTATCAATATTTTAATTCAGCTTATGATCATTTCGATCGCGTTGTGATCATCCTCAGAGCTTGCAGCTTCTGGGCCGAAAACAAAGTTCTGCTTTCTGCTGAAAGCAAAGTTCTGCAGAACTTTGTTTTCGGCCCAGAAGCTGCAAGCTCTGAGGATGATCGCTACGCGATCGAATAAGCTGAATTAAAATATGGATACCAGACAATATATTTATTTATTTATCATAATAAAAAGGTATCTATCTCACCAACAATCCAATTACTGATGATTTGTGTCTAGGAAAACATTCCATAGGACATCATTCATTGACCCACGGTAGCCTGGGAACAAAGTTGTACTCAAACGTTGCGTAACAATTGAAGGATTTGGAGCACCAACAAGATAAGTAATCAGTGAAAACAAGGATTCCGTCAATATAACATTCCGATTTCATTCAACATTTTTTTTATTTTGTTACTACTTAAAAGTATTCTTAAATATGAACGAGATATAGGTAACAACATAAGTCAGACTTCAACAAAATGTATGTATTAACATTTACCACTACCAGAGGGTTCCTGATGCATATCTTATCTTTTTTTAAATTTATTTTCTTCCTGTTCGGCAGTTATGCCTTTCAGGGGTTTGTACATATTTTTAGTACATATTCTTAAACACATCCGTTTTACTGTCTCTATGTTTGCCTAACTGTCATCTAACAACGTATTTGAACTATTCGGAGGCGATTTTCATCCTCGGCCGTATTCCAAATTTTTTAGCCATTTATCAATTTGAAATTGTTTTCGTGTACTTAACAACAGAGTTTCGTACACGAATGTATTATTCTTTAATAAGTTCGTTGTTGTAAAAACTAAATCTGTGTATGATACACTTGGATTTAGGAGGGGTGCAATGTCGGGCTCTTGGCATAGTGGTTCTAACATTGGATTGCATTGTTGACTAGCCACCATTCCAAACGTTTTTTCTCCTTGCATGATCCTTAGATTAAGTTCTATAACTAAATTATATTATGAAAACAATTCTTTAGTATCTAACCAATTAGTTTCTCATTATTTTAGTTCAATTTTCCCTTGATTTTCATTAGGACAAGAATAGTTTCAGCTCCCCACCTAGTTTGAATACGATGGCACGCGGTCTCCTACTTTTTTAACAACATGATTCTTGTCCTATCATCCTGTAGAGGAAATAAATGTAAATAAAAATTTCTTTCCGTTATAAACAAAATAGTTTGTCAATGACGCAATATATATACAAAAAATGAAGCGGTATTCTCTGCAATGAAGATTAATGACAAACAGTAACTGAGACCTTCTGAGGCCGCGAGGATATAACACTTCGTCTTGAGGAGCATTCGTATATCGTACTTTTTGATGGCCGCGTCTGGTCATGTGCGCTCTCCTGACCGTGCGGCGGTCCGTTCCGTCGCACCCACGCCGTCCTTAGTTAGTATCGTTATTTCGAAAGTATATAGGACCTCACCTCCCTATAAAAGTTGCAAACGATTTTTTAGTACTTAGAATATAGTAACTTTATAGTGCAATTCGCATTTTTATCTGACCCCTCTATATGAGTTGCTGTGGATGAGGTTGCCCTCTATCCGGGGGGCCTACTAGGAAGAGCCTCAGGCGGTATAATAGTGCATCTCTATGGAAGCCGACTAACGAGGAAATCCCAACCTTATCGGCGGTAATTCTTTATCGGCGTGATTGATGGTAGGGGCTCCCTGGCGTATTTTTGATACATTCTCATCAACCAGTGGCGCGCCCAGCGTCACGCCCCAAGGAAGGTTTCTTGTGAATCGGTGTTTCGGCGCGTGGAGGTGAGGGTATACCGTCAACTCACCATATCTCAGTGCGAGTGTGAACCCTCAGGGAAAACTCACTCACTGAAGCTTGGGTTTCAACGATGGCAGACGTATGCTCCGATTCAAAATCAAAGAAAAAATATTATTAGGACTTTGACCACGGAACAGAGGAGGAATATCCAGGTACAATATATATGTAAGTCCACGATTTATGAAATGCTTAGAGAATTTAGGACATATCATGTGCTTAATATACAGAAAGTCGATAAAGCTGTAAAAGTTCAACGCAAATATTCATTCATAATGTTCAACGGCTATGGATATCTACTTTATAGTAAGGGACATTAAAAAGTAGCAAAAAAAACGATTTACTATTAAACAAAACAAAAACGATTTTATAAAGTGAAATTCTGTAACAACTTGAAGATACAGAGGTTACAGAAAATTTTCGATAAAATAAAATACAATTATCATCCTTCAGAGACATCGCCCATCAGTTCCAAGTCTCAGTTATAATTTATGATATACCAGTAATTTACTCTCAGAAAGAAGAGATTATTTGATGAGGATTGAGCAAGAGCTTAATTACCCAGTAACTGGCTAAACAAGCTATATAAAACAAAATAGAGAACCTCTGTGGCCCTCGTGCTAGTTGCAGATTTAATGGAAACTGAAAATGCTATAATCAATATTTAATGAAAACTAAATATTCTAATTCTGCCTGTAATGTAAAGTGCGGGAGAATGAGCGAAATGCCTACCAAACAAAAGTATACATCGTAAGCGTTGGCAGAGATTCAAACACGACCAGCAAACCGTAATTAGTGCAATGGTGGTTGGTTTGAATGCGATCGCCATGATTGATTCGCCAATGTAATAGAAGCAAAAATGAGCACACAACCTATTTGTGCAAACTGTGGGTTAAATCACACAGCAACAATTATCGTGCTGGCCCAATAAATTTAAAGAGCAGAGATGTGGACGTAAAGCAATGGGCAATGGCCTTTTACGTGAGTCAAGCTTCAATCCAGACCACTCGGAAGGTGCGCGAACCTCCAGGAGGCCAGCCACCAGCTGATAACATCAAAACCTTTCCCCCACATGCCTCAAGTAAACATGCCTTATGAGTTCCTCCCAAATTACGATAAAATCCAACATCCAAACTCAAATTCAAGTATGAAGAACCCAAAGCCCTAAAAATGCAAAACTAAAACATAAATTGAATTATGCACAATAGTGTTAGAGACGAAAGGGATTAGCGCGAATAATAGTAAAATCCCTCAATTACAAACAATGATTCAAATCGTAGTTCCTTGCTCTTATTAATGGCATTTAAATATAATGATTAATGAGGATATTAAACTGGAAGCCATGGCATAAAAACGACAAACAAATTCGTTGATCATTTTTAAATGGTAATAAATAAAAATTGCTTGCCATAACTAGAAACCACAATTTAAACCTCCGCCAACCTGCCATATAATTTACATAATATATTAATGTGTGTAACGCAATCCTACTATAGAAACTGATAGATTTTAACGCATTGCTTGCCCGGGAAGCAGTTGCAATTCTTTAATTTCACCAAATAGCTATGATAAAAACACAATAGACCTACTCTCAGTTCTCGACAAAAAGTCTAAGAAAAACGCGTTGCAATGTATAATTTTACGTGGAATAACGAGGAAAATCGTGGAGATATGTTAGCATATTAAACCACCAAACTACCCCTTCACACAAGAATATTTATAAAATATAATCCAGCAAGCATTCGAAAAAGTTCTTATAATTAGGAGAACCTATATATTAGTTAATTGAAGCACAGCTTTGGGGTTGCAATTCAACCTCACACAGGCAGAAAGACTAACCCTTACACGAAGCTAATGTCCATTAACGAACAATTGAAGGTATCCAAATGCACCCAATGCTAACCAACTCACTATCCTCACAGACAATAGTAATCATCCCAGATATTCTCTTGAGATATTATATAATCTCGAAAGGAAACTCGATATTTCTCAATTTAATTCAAACAGGGTATTTGTTCCGGGGGATCTAGATTCTGGATCATAATCTGGTTATTGGCCCTAATTGCCAAAGGCGTCAAAATTTCACCATAACCCAAATCTATTAATAAACCCAATGAGACAAGAAAACAGTCAACTGGAAAATAAATATTAACCTTATCTAATATAACACAAAATCTTCCAATTTACCGAATCTCAATAAAAAAACTAAATACCCAACTTATGAATCAGAGAATAACAGAATAAATAATGCGCCAAGGTAACATTAAAATTTAAGTTTATCGAGTTGTACTTATATTCCCCTCCATCTTTACTAGTACCCTAATAGGATATGTACCAAAACAACAACTATTGAATCTGCATTCAGTGATAAAATACGAAGGAACTGAGCCGCAGCGGAATGGCAACATAAATAGAAACATTAATGTACCAAGAAAGGAAGAATAAATAAACTAGCGCAGGATAAATTAAAAATCGAAATTAGAATTAAGATATTCTGACGTTCCAAACTCATCTGTCCCAATACATCAAATTCAACACGGCTTATGGACAACAATAAAAAGTATAACATGGGAAAAACTAAATATTCCTCCTCTAAGCACTCAATGCAGGAGGTTGGCGTGCACACTACGGAACTCAAGATAAGGCTTGATTTATTATTTCCGACAATTTATTGCAAACAACTACCCTTTACACCCCCCAACCCCCCACCCCCACAGACACCTATCTACCAAAGACGTCCGATCCCACCCCAATTAAGTTGTATTAGCCCAACGAATTATTACCACTATTATAAAAAATTGCTTAAAATTAGGAGACCGCCCCAGAGGCCACGACAGATAATAACAAATAGAGTCTTGAAAGAACTACCAAGAAGCACGATTCCAGCAGTCCTTAGCAGCAGCTAATACAACTCAGCACTTCGAATTAGGGTATTATCCAAAATCATGGGAAGCAGCGTATTGTTCTTCCTAATCAGGTAAACCAGGAAAAAATCCTAAATAGAAGTAACCGATCTATTAGGTCAAGTAGCTTATTATCCGTCTTCCATCAAATAATATTCGATGTACACTGATACGAGCACAACGAGGATTGCAACATGCTCATAGAAATAATGAGCATACCGAAGATGAACCAGTTCGGTCTCTTAGGCAAAATTATTGAGTACAACTTCATCAACTCATCCGCCTCGGTTATAGAACATATTACAAATGGAAGATCCATAACAAACACTACATACAATTGGGACTGTTTTTAGATGTAGAAAAAGCAGTCGCATAAAAGTTTTTGGCATACTGGGCTACTATTTCAAACTCAAACAGTTGGAGGCACCTATCTATTTGCAGGACATTATAGTTTTATTACAGACCCGAACGTTTCAGAGTTCAAACTGTGCACTTTTCACAAACTTAAAACAATGTAAAAGCAGGGTGCGTACCTCAAGGTTCGCACTATCACCACTCCTCTTCAATCTTTAATTTGTTCAAGACATTTCTCCACATTTAGAAGACTCAAGTCTTGTCGGACTACTTCTGCAGACGCATACCTGCAATATACACAACACCATGCAGCATAATAAATCGTTTAGCAAAAAGATCACATCGACGGCAGTTATATCTCATATTTTCATAAAGTGGGCTCAACAATGGGTAATAAAAAATAAACCCAACTAAAACCCCAGGCAATAAAATGTTTAACAACTTTGTAAACCAAAGTTACCATCGACCCATAAAGACCTCCGCTAGTATTTAAATAATCTACCCTCCATCACCCGCAACCTGGCATAAGCAGTCATGTTTACATCTGGTGAATACTATCTCTTGGCTGGTTTACATTTGTTAGCAGGGTTAACTTGAAAATAGCACATTTAGAAACTTAACAACCAATGCAACAATATGCCAAAATATTCAGAGAACTAGATCCATTAATCAATTTTCGCTCACCTTAAAATTTGGGAATGCGCTAATTTAGATATTTAAATACTATAATTAGGCCATCAATCACTTTATGCTTGTGCCAGTCTGGAATAACACAGCTAAAACCAACATTCAAAAACTTCAAACCATACACAAGCCAAATTTTGTAAAGAAAATGTGCAAAGGCTCCTTGTTCATTTCTAATACACACAGTTCAAAGAAACTTCAAATAGAGCCACCTTAAACGAACACTGATAAGCTGTAACCTTAATAACGTGACAAAATCTTTGTGTACACATCTTCATCTTTCTCCTGTGCAGCCATAAAATTTACCATGGGGAAAAAACATTAAACGATCCCAAGAGAATAAACTCAAACGATATCGCGAAGAAGATAAGTGTAACCAAACCCCATGAAAATAAGTATCCTCGTATAAGAGAGAAATGTTAAATAACTAAAAAATAAGTATTTTACTTTTTTCCGCCTTCAATGTAAAAAAAAAAAGTAATA
>BOPP01000109.1:928524-964452 GCA_017312745.1 Gryllus bimaculatus
GAATTCCGGACCGGTTAGGTGGATCATTACTGAATGTCAATAAGAGCCTGAGGATTCCAAAGGTTCGAGTCCCGAAAGGCAGGATATCGGCTCTAAGGCCGAATTCAGTCGTGTCTGGAGGACGACTTCTTGTCGCCGCTTCTTATTGCTTAGTTTGCGTGCTACTCCGTGGACCAATACCAGGGAATGCCAGAGAACGGCAGGACCCATAGATCTTTCTTCCTCTACTGTCCATTCCATCCTTTAACTTGCCATACTAACCCTATACATCATGCCGGGACACAGACGGAGCTTTAGAGCTTGTCCAAAAAGGCGGTGCCCCTGGTGGGAGATACTGGTTGGGAAAACTGAAAAGCTTCACGTGTACGTGCGCGGACTCGCTGTAGGAGGAAATCACCGCACGCCCCGATAAATACAAGAACACACAACAGATGAACAACTGTACATTAGCATGACCTCCATTAATATTCAATCCGGAGACCAGAATATACAACCGCTGCGAATACTAAGTCGTGGGGGATAACTAAAAGCGATAAGACCAAAATCTGTAGCCTAGTTCTTATGGCAAACTAGTTTTATTAACCGAGAGTGAATTTTTGTGTTATACAATTTTGTTTTCACAGCCATATGATTACAATTTTGCATATATAACTAAATAAATACATCCTTGTTAATGTGATTACAAAGGATGGAAATCATCGAGTCCTTGTAGCAAATATCGTGTTATTTACGATAATTATACCCACATAGTAATTTTTGTTCTTGATAGCACCTCGTAACATTGTTCGAATCCTCGGCGAAAACCTTACATGATATGACAATAGCGACACGAGAGCATGGCTCTATCCGAAAGTACAGAAGAGGATGTAAGGATGAACTATGGCTAGAGCTTCTCCTGAGCTAGCAGCTTTTGAACATCCCCTCTCACCTCCGATCCTTGCAGGCACATTCATATGTGCTTGTAGTAATATAATTATAAAAAGTTGGGCGAAATGATATACAATTAATATTTCGCGCATAATAGTGGAGATAAAGCTACGTTCGGAAACCCTGAATGTCAGCCTGCAGTTCGTTTCTTGTGAAATACTCACTGATCGCACTTCCACCGACAAATTTGATTTGATCAGCGTGCTGAAGACCCCGCGCCAGTGGAAAGAGCGGCGGACGACGGAAAGGTGAACGCAGGCGAGCCAACGGAAGTGGGTAGTCGGGCGAGGCGATAGCCGCCCGGGGACGCGACTCAGATGAACATGCCTTTCTCTCCCCGCGACGGGGGGCGTGGTGAGCGAGGGCGGGGAGGAAGGCGACGAGAGGCGAAGACGTCCGGCGGTCGCGATAACCTTCTGAACTCCTGCGGTGCCGCGTGGCGGCAGCCAAGCGTAGGAGCGAGGAAAGACGCCGCGGCGCCATGCAACTACTCCGCACGGGACAAGATCTGCGAAGGTGTTGACAATTCTAACATAAAAGTTTTCGAAATGTAACCACAAACTTCAGCGTGTGCGGTATAAACAGAGGGACAGCAACTACTTACATTTCTGGACCTTTTTCATTCAACTTAATATACAAATGCGTTTGTATGTTAACAAAACATTTTTCATGAGGATGAATTATAGTTTTAAATATACAGATTGTATATATTTACATTTTAAATATTTACGGGCTGACATAGATACCCTTCTTCTCAATATATACAATATTTTTTCCGAAACTCACGTTTGTTAAAAGGTAAGGGGGTTAGCGGTAAAAGGTAACGTCAATTTCACCGTTAATTCCACCGACTCACAATAAATACTATTTTGATTTCGTCACTCTACGTTAACCATTCTTTTTTATTATAAGTTTATTTTTTGTAGACATTACATTGTTCAGTTTCATATTAACTGTGCAAATGTTTGTGGTTTAACTCATCTTATACAACATTTACACTAACTTAAAATTATACACACTACAATTATTACAAATATAATAAAAATAGTGGCAGAAGAAGCACCCCAGATAATACTATTATGGTTTGCAACATTTATAAATGAATGGAGTGATATCAGTCATTATTGTTGAGAATTGTGGGTTTTGCCGTTTATAGAAGGATGATGCTTGAATTCGAGGAAAGTTTGATAAAAAATTGTGTGCGAGGTAGGCTATTTGGTTTTTTATTGTGAGTTATATTTAAATCATTATGCAGTTGACTGTTACCGATGAACATGGTGCTTTGTAATTAATTTAAGGATTATTTGGATAACTTGCTTTTGTTTCGTTTTGGTTGGCAGCATTGGCCCAGATGAGACAAGCAAATGTAATCGACCGGTGATTATTGATTTTGTAGAGTAATATAGGCATTCGATTTATTATTTTGTATATATTTTTTATTTGCAATTTGTTACATCTGAAACAATAGGCAAATCTTTATAACAAGTTACAATGGCATGTGAAGCGAACTGGGCAATTCTAGCCCTTCATGAATTCATTTTCAGTAATGATCAAATAAATAGTATAAATCACAATATAAGACAATATGATCAAGACAGAAAACAACACACAATATATAAATACATTTCTTTCTGGCAATCATGAACGTAATTATTTTTTAAAAATAAAATAATTCATACTGTTTTAGTTAGTTACAGTACAATTTCTACATAGCATTAAATAACAACTGTTATTAATGATCGAACCTATTTAAGAAAAGTCCAGGATGAAATCTGCACAATCTTGGCTATTGTCGAGTAAGTTTAATGTAAGGGAATTTGGATAGTTTTCTAAGCGCTTATAATATTTTGGAAAGTGAATTGAACTTCTTCGTTTATTGTAGGTATATGTAGTATCTGTGCTAAGTTGTATTTAAAACAAACCACGGGAATTGGCAAGCAATCTTTGGAGTTTTGATTGAAATCGTTGCGTATTTCAAGGTTTGAGTTGGCGCAGTGTCCGATTTATTCGTAGGTCAAACGATTTTAAATCTGTAGTTATTAGCCACTGAAAAGGGACTATTTTTTCCTAGAAGCCAATAATATTGCTTGATTTTGATTTCGAGAGCCTTTTTTTGTTTTTTGATGTGTGTTCTTCCAAGTCATTTTTTCGATCTAGACGTAGACCAAGGTATTTTAGCGCAATCTGTCTGCTGGTATATCTTTATGTTGATTTTACATTGAGGATATCTATTTGGTCTGAGTGCAAACGTTACATAGACAGATTTACTTTCATTAGTTTTTATACGCCACTCTGTGAATCATTTCTGCAGCACAGTGAGATATTCTTGAAGTTTTTCTGATGCTTCGGTGGCATTTTCATGGGATGTTAAGAACGCTGTGTCGTCAGCAAATATGGCTGACGTGATGTCCGTTGAAACAGGTAGGTCGGCCGTGTATAGTAGATACAGTAGTGGACCAAGAACACTTCCTTGCGGTACTCCAGCTGCGACAGGATAGAATGATGATGTTTCTTCCTTAAATTTTATTTGGAATCATCTTTCATTAAGATAGGAGCGAAGTAGTGCAAAAAACAGGTGGGGTAACATATTTTTGATTTTATATAAGAGTCCTGATTGCCACACCTTGTCAAAAGCTTGAACTACATCCAAAAAGACGCCAGAGCAATATAGTTTCTTCTCCAGTGCTTCATTGATGACTTTTATTATTCTGTGGATTTGTTCAGTAGGTGCATGCTTCAACCTAAAGCCGAATTGATGGTCTGAAATGATGTTGTTTTCTGCTATGATTGGAAGTATCAGCTTGAGGAGAAGCTTTTCAAAGACTTTTGACTTTTGATTGGTAATAAACTTATTGGTCTATACGAGGATACTTCGGAAATAGGTTTACCCGGTTTTGGTATGACAATAATGTGACTGTATTTCCATTGACAAGGAAAATGTCCAATTCTGATGATGGCGTTGAAAATTGAGGTTACCAATGCTAGTGCTTTTTTTTGCCAGGTGTCTCAGAACAACGCCGATGATCAGATCGTAGCCAGGTGCTTTATGAGGGTTAATTTGTTTTATTGCATATGAAACTTTCGTTGTCTTAAAATGCTTTATTGGTAGAGTCAATTGATATGGTGCATAAATGAAATGAATAATATTTCTTTCTTGTTCTTCTTCATCTGATGGGAATGGTTGGAAAACATTCACAAAATGTTCCGCAAATACTGTTGCTTTTTCGAGGTTGGTTCTAGCCCAGTTACCATGTTTATCACGTATAGGCGGCACAGATTTATTTGGTCATTTAATGCGTTTGGTGGCTTTCCATAGAGAGTAGTCGGTGTCTTTGGTTGGCGACAGTTTTTCGAGATACTCCTGGGTTTCATTTTCATGTAGGTCTCGAAGAAATCTCTTAAGATCTTGCGCCATGTTGAAGTTTCGTTTATCATTTGGATCATGTGTGGTTTCTCAAACTTTTTAAGTCTCCTCTTATTTCTTTTCATTTCATCAACTATTTTGGGGTATTTGCGAGTAGCTGTTCCGTAGGTTTATGGTGTAGCATACCATGCTGCTTGCTGGATACTAATAGTTGAAAATTCAACTGGTTCATCTATATCGAATTCACTTTTTAGAAGAACGTTTGTACAAGTATTTACATTAAGTTATTACATTGTTTGAAAGTAACTCCAATTCGTTTTTTATTGAAAATACTAGGTTTAAATTGTTTTCTATTATATAAGAGCTAATAGTTAATATGACTGGAGAGTGATCGGAGGACAATTCAGAGAATTTTCAATTGATGTAAAGCTCTGATTTGTTCCTTTCATGATAAAGATATCACGTAAGTCCGGCAGCTTATTACGGTCAGTTGGCCAGTACGTTGGCTCTCCTGTCGATAGCGGTTCCACGTTAAGTGATGTGACTACGTTGAGCAGTGTTTTTCCTCGTAAAGTCGACTGTCTTGACCCCCACTGCGAATGTTTTGCGTTGTAGTCACCTCCTGAGATGAACCTTGCACCCAACGTATCGAAATATTCTCTATTCATTTCTTCCGTTATTTTATGCTTTGGAGGGCTATAGACAGCTGACACTGTCAATGAACCGAATATGTCATAAACTAATACAGATGTAGCTTGTAAGTAATCATTTTCAAAATTTGATTTCAAAGAATGCTGTATGTTTCTTCTTGTACCTCCATGGGCTATGCCATCTGACCCACATTTCGTATAATATATTTCATAGTTCGGTAGTTTAAAGAAATCTTTTTCTGTGAAATGAGTTTCTGAGACGTCAATACGTCATTACGTCAATTTTTTCGTCTTGCAGAAAATTAATTTCTCTGCAATGTTGCGCTAGTCCAGTGGCATTCCATACACAAATACGAAAGGTCTTCATAATTTGCTTATTACTTTGGTCATGAAGCTTATCAAGTTGGAAATTTGTTCACTTTGCTTGATTAGTATTGATTCAAATTTTTGTAAAGTTTCTTGAACAGTTGATGTTAGTTGTGTAATTTCAGTATTGCTACTATCATTTATGATTTGATGTGATGGAGAGTTCTTGGCTACGTAGGCCCAAGTGAAGTGTTGCATTACGCTAGGTACGTCACTACTTAAAAGTTTGTTGCTTCGGTGGTTTGAGTGTGAAAGATACAAATTTTGTGTTTTATGCGGATATTTACTTTGTCTTATTTCTTGGTAGACTTCGCATTCTTTGTAGTTTTTTGGGTGGTTTTGCTCACATAGAGCACATTTAGGTGGGTCTTCTTTTCGCTTTTTACAGACTTCGGTCGGATGAATTTCTCCACACAGCGATGTTTTCGATGACAGTATGTCCTTGAATGTCCATATTCTTGACATCTTTTGCAATGTAAGATTTCTTTCTTCTTTCGAGGTGCTTCTATTTTGATTTTACAGTTCAGTTAACTACCTATGTTTTAAATATCTTTATATATTGTTGCTAGGTTGTAGATCTATGAAGAAGAGAGGGAGTGGTGCTTTTGTTTGTCTGTGTTGGATATAAATTTGGCGAACTTTGTGGCCGTAGCTTTCAATTTCCTCTTGCAGTTCTTTAACATCTGCATTTGCGTGGATTTGTTTAAGCACAACTCTAAAAGAACGCTCGCCTTTGAGCTGATATGTATGAAATTGCAATTTTTTATTTTCAAAATTTTTTATGAGCTTTCTATATGCTTCAACTGTTCCTAATATGACTTTGACACTGTCACTGTTCAGTAATTTGTAGCTGTATTCCTCTTTTTATAATACTTCTTCATTGCAGTTTTTAAGATATTCATGTCTTTTATTCCTGGTAGAAAGATGGGTGGAATTTTATAACCATTGGTTCATTCGTTGGATTCAGATTTTTCTGGTGTTCTTTTCTGATTCTTTAGAAGAAAGAAGTTCGAGTTTGTTGCAATTTGTAATACTTTCTGTAACTGGCATTTTCTTTAGAGCTCTTGGAAGGTTCACTATTTTTTCGTTTCCGCCATCTCGGGACGACTTCTTGCCGCTCCGGAGTGTTATCGCACGTACCTTCAACAGATGACATTGTTGATACGTGTTGTACTACTGCTTTGTTGTGCCAAACCATCGTCCTTCTGACAATCCGTATCTGTACTGCTTCTTGATAACGGAAACTGTGGTTGCTGCGTCAGGAATTGCTGTAGTTGATCTAGTTGTAGCTGTTGTGACTGAAGCTGTTGTTGCTGTTCTTGCAATTGTTGCTGTTGTTGTGCAATAACATTTTGTTGATATTCACATAAAGTGTTTGGTACAGGCGAGGATCCGTTTACTATTTCCATTGCTGCTGCTATGCTCTGTAGGAAGTCGGAGCATGTTATTTGACTCTCATTGATGTTTTACAGAACACTGCAATCATTCATAAATTTGAAATAAATAGTTTTAATATCCGGGCACTTTCTGAAACCTACACTGAAATTCTTCACACGCACACTAAATAGAGTAACTAACTGGTACGCTAATACACTTCGTTCACTCTGAGTTCGCTTATCTTCTGCGCTTAGCGATACGAAAAAGAAAGCACTGCGGGGCAGCGGCCACGACCGCTGCCAGACGAGAACTGAGCATTTGATTTGGAGAGTTGACTGTGTTGATTCAGTAAGGGTCGAAGTTGAATTAGTTTAGTTTTGGCTTGATGAGTTTATACGTCTATATGTTGCTGCCAGTTAAGCCGAGTATCGAAGTGTAATCTCAAGTATTTTATCGTTTTATTGGTCGGTATCCAATTGATAATCTCGTTATTTATGAAGAATGGAAGAGGGTGTGTGAATGGTTTTAATGTGAATATTTTTGATACAGATTTTGTTGGGTTCAACTTTATTTTCCAGACATTAGCCCAGTAAATTTAAGTGCTTCTGAAGTTGTTTTTGAATAGTTGTTAAAGAGTTCCCTGAGATGTATAGTGCACTGTCATCGGCAAATTGAGCGGTTTTTATTTGTGCTGAAGAAGGAATATCTGCACTGTATATACATAACAGAGTGGGAGAAGGGGTGAACCTGAGGAAACCCCAACATAAATGTTCCTTGGATTGGAGCAGTGGCCGCCGACTGATAATAAAAATGTTCAAATCTGTTATAAAGCTGAGGATAACACATACTAGATATTCGTATTTTGGTGTACCTATCGAAACTAATTTAGAATAGAGAGCTGGATGACATTTTCTGTCGAATGCTTGCGAGGTGTCTACGAATGCAGCACTTGTATGTCGTCCCCTTTGGAATGCAGTGTGAATGTGTTCCGTAAGCCTTAGTAGTTGGTGCGTGTTCGAGTATTGTGACCTAAAGCAAAACTGGTGCTGTGATATACTGTTTGTTTTCTTGATATGTTTGTTCAATCTGATGATTATTAAGTTCTCTAAGATTCTTGACATTACAGGTAGCAGGCTGAGAGGTCTGTAATTTTCTGCTTTTCAGTGATTCTTGTTTGATTTTGCTATTTGTGAATGAGTGCTTCCATGTTTGAGGAAAATACCCTGTTCTCAATACAGAGTTGTAAATATTATTTAGAAAAGCAATGGCAATCTCCGGTGGATTTTTTTAAAATGATTGTGTTGATCCGATCGTGGCCTGGTGATATTTTATTTGGCATATCATTTACTATTTCATTAGGGGATATGAATTGTATTTGGTGTGGAACATCATGTAGGGGAGCATTGAACAGTGTTAAAATTTCGTCATATGGGATCTTTGGGGGAGCTATTGGGGGTGAAAGTGTCACCGAAATGGGAGGCCAGTAATTCAGCTTCTTCCATTCAGAAGTATTTTTTATCATCACTAGCTGCTATTGGAAGAATACTTGTTCTTTTTTAAGAGTTTCTTAGTAAACTGGCGTAGTGAGTTGTTTTTAGTATTTAAGGTATTGATGTAGAAATTGTATTTTCTTGTTTATATTTGTTGAGAATCTTATTACATATATTATCTAACAGATTTTGTTATTTTTTAAAGAAGGAATTCCAAAGTCTTCTTGCTTTATTTTTCATTCGGATTAAGTTAATTATATTAGTTGGGAGCGATTTATGTAGTATTTTGTTAACTTATAAGATTTTCTATATAACTGTTATTAATATTACTAATTATTATGTTGTTGAGGGTTATGATGGCTTGATTAATTTCTTGGGAAGAGTTCAGGTTGTGAAATGAATGTATGGATTTATTTATAGAAACTTTCAAGTACTACCAATTAATGTTATAAATATTCAAGGTGAGTGGGGGAATTTGAGGGAGGCTTTTCTACGCGACTAGCTTTTATTACTGATAAGTGGTCTGATTCTTATTCATGGTAGGTTGTAGACATGAATTGCGTTTTAATATTTGTGACTGCTATGTCTAGTATATCAGGTTATTTGTTTGGATCATATGAGAAGTAAGTGGGTTCAGTTAGTGATAATATGTTGAGGTTCAGGATCCTTTTTATATTGTATAAGTATTTACCTGCGAGATTCGTAGCCCGATATCCCCATGAGGTGTGTTTAGAGCTTAAGTCGTCTGCAAGAGTGAATGGATTTGGTAGTTGTAATAATGTGGAGATGTAGCTTTTATTGATTTTTAAATTGGTAGTTTATATGCAGTTACAATTGTTATTGTCCTTTATTATTATTATTATTATTATTATTATTATTATTATTATTATTATTATTATTATTATTATTAAACTTTACATTTATTTCTGCCGTTTTGAGTCCGGGCGTGGGTGGTAGAGTATTCTGGTGATGTGGTATACTTCTTTTTATTAATATTATTACTCATTCTCGTTTCGAATTTTGTCTGTCAGCTTGATAGTTTTGTATTAACTAATAAAAAAATTTATATCTGAATAAAAACTGAGTATTCTTGGTTGAGATGTGATTCTATATCTATTCTGTTATATAGTTGCAATTTAGTATAATTATATTATTATGGTGATCTAATATTGTTGTTAAATGACATGGTAATTGAGTGTTGGATATTTTGTATAATTGTTGGTACTAATGAATTTATGAAATTAATGATATGATTGGTTATAAACTGAGCGATGTTTTGAATGAATGAGTTACCAATATTGAAATTGTTTCTGTTTGTTTGTTGGTTGTTAAGTTGTTGGTGATTTGTGTTTGTTGTGTTTTGTTGGTGCTTGATATTTGATGCATGTGAGAAATTAGGTATGTTGTTGGTTCGAGGTAGTATTGGAAGGTTTGTTGTATTTAACTGCGGTGGAATAGGATTGTTCCTAAGCCTGTCATTTGGATTATTTCTTTTACTTTCTACAATTTTTCGATAATATGGATATTCTACTGATCTGAGGTCAGTTTGCTGATAGGCGACAACCTGCACAAAACACATACCAAATTGTATGATTGCAATTGCTTTTACTGTGTCCACAATCTAAATACCGGTAACATTGAAGGGGAACCTTGGTTTTCTTTCTTCTTTCTGGTTTCACAATATTATTTGCTTATTAGTTTTATTTCATACATCACAGTGCCTATTTGCTTTATTTTTAAAACATCCTCGATTTTGTGAGTTCCATCAAAGTCTGCTGTCACTACTGGGATGTGGGAATTGTTTTTATATAGTCGAGTAACTTTTGTAGCAGAATTGAATTTGTTATTGCTTTCGGCTAGAATTTCATTTTATGAGATTGAAGGATGAATATTTTTTATCACTATTGAGTATTTTTTTACTAATTTTATCCGAATACGTATGCAATTTTGTTTTTTGGTGGCCAGGAAATATTTAACTGCTTTTCGGAAGTCGGTAACTGACTGGCATTGTATTCCAATCTTTTGATCTGTAGTGAAGATGGATGAGAAGTTATATTTTATTTCATTCGCGAGAGTAACTTGATTTTCAAAATTAGTAAAAACAATTGGTGGGTTTTCATTCGTTACTTACATCATCTGGGCTCTCTTCGTTTAGCCAACTAAATCTATTTTTGATTTCTATATTTTATCGACTTTTATTAGTTTGACCCTGCCAGAGGCTGACTGTCCGTAGTTACATGTTTTAGGTCTCTAGTATCATTGTCGTTATCGCTGACTCGCTTTCCATGGGACTTTACCTTGATCTGATGCGGTTGGGTTGAAGCATCAGACTGTTCTGAATGCATTTGTTCCTTGGGCAGGCCTGATGATCCGGCCCAGTATTCGATGTTGTTACTTGCATTTTGGTGAAGTTGAGACGATATTTAAGTGCATTCCATGCTGTCCGTGAAATTCGCTTTGTCTTCGTCGGTGACATCAGATGACTCTTCCGAATTATATACCGAATTTAGGGCCTCGCTGTCCATTCGCCATGTGCTGGCGAAAATCATTGTTGTTCATTCAACTACAAAACCACTAGTAGTGAATACTTATGACCAGTGAACACTACTTCGAACACTAAGCCACCACTGTTCCTAACGTTCGGAATGATGTTGAATTATACTTTCACTCTTAACGATTCTAGCTGCTGCTAGCGGAGCGACTGCACTGGCCCGCAGCTGAAGCGAGAATGCCTGCCAACCATTCTGTTCACAACTTCCCTATGTAGGGAAGCTTCTGAACGTAGTGAAACATTGATTGGGCGGCAGGAACATTTGCGAGCATGATGAATAACAATCATGATTAGACGAATATGCTACAGTGGGGTATTTTAGTCACTAGTTTTAGAGAACCCAAATATTTATAGTGAGCTTAAGATTCCTGGAGTACCTCTGTTTGACATTGAATCCCGAGCGAATTAAGGCTTCACTAGTGTACAACAATATTACTAGGTCACTGACAAACTGAGAACTTTAATTTGCCGCATATTGGATTGGTTCAATTACAATAATAAGAAGAGTCCAAATAATGACAAAAAGAAAATAATATACAAGGTCCTGGGAAAGAGAAAAAATGACCTTACGATATGGCGTGAAAAATAAGAAGAATGATTTTCACTGAACCAAATGTGTGAGAAGTTACTTTTAGTAATTTCATGGATAATAAATTAAATAAAAATCTTGCCCATAAATAAAATGAAAATATTAGTATTACTGAAGATTACACTCGAATCAAATCACAATGAAACGATATTTCTTTCTATTGATCCTAATATTGATGAAAATGAACAAAAATTATGACCTCACAGGTATTTTTTGTGCTTTATAATCTTGATTTTTATTGCAACTAAGAGAACGGAAGTTACGAATTCCTTGCTATATTTAAATTGTGAATTTAATATTAATCACGATTTAATTTTCAGTATGTTTTCAAAAACGTGTGCAAACAAGCTGCATAATTCTCTTTAAAAGCATTGCGTAATTGACTCGTAGTAATCCAGTAGGAGAGCTCTTGATTCGCTCGTTCTACGCACTACGCAGCAAAAGATGTCTGGCTCCAAATTTAAGATGTTATCGCTAAGCGTTATTATTCATTTTGAACCGTACATTTACAAGGCTTGAAGACAGCGATTTATGGCCCGAGATAAGACGCAGTTCATGGAGATGCTGGCGAACGCGAAGACAAAATCCCAGCAGCGCTAATAACATATTAACGCAATGATCCTCGTACGACGAAACACCGGAAAAAATATCACAATCGTGTTCTATTATTAAATAACTTAAATTTCGCTTTCTAATGGCCAGTAATGGAGCGTGCGTTAACGGCGTGAATACATTCCACCTTCTCTTCATCTTACGCATTTTCTGACTCATTTCCGAATGTGATGCACTCGTATTTATTTTTGCGCACAATATGAGGTGTAAATGTCTTTCCGAACAACAAATAATATATTTTTTTCATAATATCAATTGTTAACAAACATACTATATTATATTTTGGTCGGAAATACAATTCTTGTCAGTATATCAGGCATAAATATCAGGATAAAGACATTTTTAATATCTTTTTGAAGAAATGCACTATCACAATAACCTTCACAAACAATATGAAACATGCACGTTTGTTATCGATTTACGACATTATTCGATGGTATTGTGACTCAAAACTGCTATTTTAAAGAATGGCAAAAACAGGAGATTTTTGTGAGATATTCGGATTTTAAAAGTTAATTATATTTATTTTTCAGTGTTTACTTATCTTAAAATTTGTTAATGTTTTAAGTGATGTTATGCTGTACTTACCACTCTGGATGTAACTCGCAAGATTGGACGACAGTCACAAACTTTCTGTAACAGAAGGGAAATACTTAGGTTCACTATTGAAACTTGGTTCACTACCAGAAATACTTTCTGTTCGCCCATGGCAGCTGAAAGTCTAGCTGAATAAAATTATCTACAAATTTTTACTTCATCAATTTCCAATTTGACATCTGTGACAAGTGTGAATGTTGAGTATAGTTAAAGTTAGTAATTTAGAAACACTTCAACAGACTCCTTGATAATTTTGCATTTAAAATTGTAATTTTAAATCAAATTATCAAGACCAAAAAAATACCGTAGCAGACGACATCAATATTCCTTGAAGATTTTATTAGTCAATCTGTGGAATTTTTTCTCCCACCTGTTTAACCTAACAGAAAAAATTAATTGCTTTCACGGTCTGGCATAACTGATCCCATGGTCTGAAATAATAGAAACATGTTGGAGGAGATGCTTTAGTGAAATACTTTAGAGATGATAAAACGCAAATAATTTTATTATTACGCAACTACAATCACAGAAAAAATTGTGAATACTGAGTGTATTCTAAGGTTTGAACACGCATGAAGGATAGTTCTTTTATCTTAAGGAGAAAATCTTATTGAAATTTCTGCTAAATGTTTTAAAGTATATGGAACACAAAACAATAACTCAGACAGATTTTAGATAGAAACCATTCAAAAATAAAATGACATCTGAAAGATGTTCTCACCATTACAATGCACTCGACATGGAAGATTAAACTCTCTGGTCGCAATTATAGAATTAACAAAAACGAAATGAATAGAAACGAATGGAATAAAGGGGGAATTGAGAATACGTAAAGATGTTCAAGACTAAGCGAGTTCTTTTATTTACACGAGTGCAATTATATCCTTTATGCACATGTTACGTTTCAATATTTTTTTCATTATATAAAAAGACCTGTTTTTAGTAGTCATGACTTTTGTATGTATGATCACTATAGTGAGTTACAGGATAAAGAAATGTTTCAAATGAAATTATTCCTGATGAACTGATAAAGTCTTTAAAACATTACTTCCTAAGAAACGTTAAGACCTGTATGAAAGAGAATACATGTATAAACATTAGAAAATAAAAAAGTCACACAGTTTTGCTGGCATACGTTTTAGAGCAGATAAACATCACTAACGTTTCGTTTGTTTACATTTTTACATTTGTAATGCTAAGATAAAATGTTTTTCATGTAAAACTTTTTACTTATGTTAAATATTTGTTGTTCCATTAGTCAGCTAGATTAACGTATAATACACCAAACTGGTGTTACATTCATTCATTCATTTATTGTTGATATGTAGTTGATGTCAGAACATAATCTGTCATATTAATTATTTTCATGGTTCATGGCCAGGAGAACGACGTCTGTGTTATGGTGTTTTAATTAAACGAATTTGATTATTTTATGAACTCTGATTGGGAGTTGTAAAGTTTTAATTTCACGTGTGCTATTACCATAGAGATAATCAACGATTCTTTATGGAATTAATGGGCATATTTACTTAAATAAACGAAAAATGAATTAAGAAATCAGAGATATGATCAAATTTCAGCAATTATTCTAGAAATGATAGAATAAGCATGTTAATTCTTTCATCCAAATTTTAATTATTTAGTTTTAATACTGTAATAATTACCAAACCGAATTGAATTATTTTTTGTAATAAAAAATCCAGTTACCATTTAAATGAATTTTGGTACATAGACGTGACAGAAAATAAATCATTTGATATATCATACGAACACTAGGACGACGTCACCCGTCATTTTGTCAGGTGACCTACATTTTATCTAAAATTCTCAACAATGTATGTCATTTCTGAATTCAGCGTTTCGTGATTTTTAATATTTAATCATGCTCTACACATATATGGAAAATTATACTTGCATATTGAAAATCAATTACGATATTTACAAATCCTACTAAAAGAATGGAGACACGTCATTTAGACGGCTATTATGTGTTCTAACATAACATAAATTAAATAAAAACATGTTTCTTAGAATCTTGCATCAAATTGGAACTATTGATGAAAACAGCTCCAAGAAATGTCCTGTGGCGGTCCAATTTTATAATGAAATAATATATTTCGTTGACATACTTGATCAAATGGCGCGCTTTTATATTGTGATATTCGGGAGTAAATGGTGGTCAAGGCATGTATTTTTCAATGTTCTGGATAATGCAGCCGTCAATGCATGTACAAAGACGTAACGAGAGAGAAAATATCTCACTAAGATTATATCTTCTATTCATTCAATTATCAGAAGAACTATCATCTACCTATGCAACAAACAAGGGCAAAAGCTACGAGCTGTCAGCACTGTTCTGAGTATTCGCAAGACCTGACAGATTGGAAGAAGTAAAGGTCAGAACAAGACCAGGATAATCTGCACGCGCAAATATGTATGTAGATTGTGTACTGGAAAAATATTTTATACTTATGCACACTTCTTTTAAAATCCTGGAGGGTGTGATTCATTAAAATTTGCTGATTATCAAGAACTTCACAAGATAAAAATGAAAACCTTTTTATGTATGTTAAATATTAATGTTATCTATTGTTAAAGGCATACATTGTTAGCACAATAAAATTATTTAACAATACAGAAGTATCAGTTAAAATCCGAGCGATTGTATTGATGTTTCACTAAAAAAAAACTCGCGTCAGTCAAAATGACGTGTCCGTTCTTCTGGATAGAAAGGAAATTGCTGTTACTCTAGAGTTAATTTACTTACTTTTATTCATTTTGTATTAGAAAGAATTTTGCAAAATGAGATTTCAAGTCTCGGCCATTTACAACTGGGCCGCATACCCAACTTCTGAAATTTCTGATTCTCGATGTTCATCGAGATAGCAAAAGCAATGTCACGCTTCTGTCAGAGCGAATTCATACAGTGAGACGGTTCTGGAATCGTTTCTCTCAAGAACCTTGCTTAACTCTGCGGTTAAGACTGGTGAGTGCAACGGAGGGTGGTTTGCAAAATAGGTTGCTGGGGCTGACCTTTTTTTATTTTATTTGCTAGAAGCATTCCTTATTAAGCAAATAAGGCTATGGCCTTTCACACATTAACAAACGCATCCTTCCCAATTACAAGAACGGGTAAATATGGCATGAAAGAAGTTTCAAATATGTAAATATTTAGCTTTCTTTTACTTCGCCTCTGAAACCATACTTTTACATTCCTTTGCCAAAAGATGTCCTACTACGAACCTCATCTCATAGTGTTATGTTTAACTCAGCTACTTATAAACTGTTTGATATGAAACAAGCGGTATTTTGCATAATTCAGGTTGAGGAAACTTCAGACAAATAAAATCCGGTTGTTTTATTTACCCCAAAAAATGTGGTTTGGATTAGAGGTAATTTGTATAGAATTTAGCTTTTTGAATATTGTATGTTGACATTTCTCAGCTAAGTTGAGCGTTCCGTGTTTTATTTTTCAGTTCAATACCAGGCAAATGCTGGAGCAATACCTTAACGAAAGGATCTTGAGTCGTGAGCGATATTTCCTTCATTCATTCTTATCTCTCCTCTCGCCTTAAACACACACATTCTCTTAAATGCCATACAGAACCACACATGTCGGGAAGCTTAGAGCTTCAAACGGCTGAGGCGGTGACCCACTGGAGTGATTCCTGGAAATAAAATAATTGTAAGCCGACGTTCGAGTCGGGGCCTGATCTCACGTTGCAGTGAGAGGAGCACTGCCACATTCCAGGGAAATCACACACTATAGTTAGGGATACATAAATATAGTAGTTGACGAGCCTAGAAACATTAAATAATCAATCAATTACACTTTATAAACAGAAAATTATGCACTTTTGTCACGTGTGGGCTATCATAGGCTATAAGGATTTTTCTCTTTTACTTTTTCGCCTTAAGAATTCTTCGTAAGAAGAGAAACTATGTAATCGTGCGCCAGAAAAGGCCGAAATTTCTCCAAAAAAACTTTTTTGCCGGGCTCTGGAAACAAAAAAAGTGATAAATACTGTTGCTAAATTTAGAAAAAGCTACACCTCTAACTCGTGGTGTAGCCAGAATCCATATTTTGTTGGTTCTTGATACCTAAAAATCAATTGACGGCAAAACGTCCGTCTGCCCGCAAAAATAATTCTTAAAAATACAAAATTTAAGATAGGGATTTTTGCGTTTAAGTTTATTGTACAAAATTAGCTACTTAAATAAATAATTAAAAACTAGGGGTGCTATAGTGTGTTACAGACTTCCTCACCCTAGTTAATTTTCTATTCTTTCTACTCTGGACCAACTTTTCCGATAGGCGTCATTGTCTTCTCGCTTGTTTTCTTTCGTTGACCGAAAAACAAACATTTTTCACATTTTTCTAATTCCTCTGCTCCGTAATGCTAGACCTGAAACCACCATTAACTGATTACAATTATAGAAGTGTTCATTGCACGTCGTAATTGGATAGCCGTGGAAGCTGATGAAAGGAGTAAGGCCTGAGCTCTTCGGAGGGCAGGTTCTTTATGTCATTTTCGTATTTTGAAATTTTAAACAAGTTTTCAACAACAATAAATCATCAAATCAATTGTTCAATATGGAGCGTTTAGAAACATTGCGAGAAAGTATGTCTTTAGTATCACCACTAGGTATCAATTGTCCTGCAAAATTTGAATTTAGTTCTTTTTGTTTCTATGTTAATAATACTCTTTTCATTACACTAATAATTAATAACGCATTCAATTCAAACTACATGACAACTTCCGGAGAACATACTCTTTTACTTGGTAATTCAACAAACTAGAAAACATTTAAGCAAAACTTTTTTTTATCTCAGTGAATCGGAAAAGATTATACACTGTCTAAGAGTTCTTACATTAAAAATATCAAATTAAAAACACTCAACTTGTAGAAACCATTTTCAATATCCGAATGATACAGATCTTACTGATATTGCTGAAAGCATTGTTCAGTAAGCGGATGTTTTACAATAATATTACGAAAATGTCTTGTAATGTGAAATACCTAATGATCTTTTCTAATTGGAGACTTTATTTCCAAAACTTATAATTAAAGTAAGGTCATCTCCGTATTATTTTTATACCTTTAAATACACAGTAAAATGTTGGCGTATCTGTGTGAAGGGATGATAAAATAGATTTGAATTTATTTGGTAAAAATAGTTTTTATTTTATTTACAAGGAAAAGAAAAAAATATGTTACATAACAGTAAAGTAACTAAAGGAATTGTGGTTTTATGATTTTATAACTTGATTAAAATTACGTTAAACCTTTTGTTATTGAGAAGAAAATTGTTGCTGGCTACTGAAGAAAATTTCCTGGAACCCCACCAATCATGTTTTACAGTATTCCTCTCTAACACGTAATGAAAATTCCAAACTAATTCTTAGCTCATCATGTAAAAAAAATAGAGGAAAAAAGTATTCACCCTCTTTCCGAGTGTTCTTTATCAGTACTAAACCGCTGCCTGGCGCAGTACTGCACGCCAGAGAGCATCACCTTGAAGGAGAGTGCTTACGAATGCGAAGCCCTAGAGTACCAGAGGTGAGAGCAAAGACGTGCTGGCGAGATTCTTGGAAACCTCGTCGCAGAAACCTTTTAACGAAATACAATCAACTGAAATGTATACGGTTTGGAGAACAATGTAGCATTTTGAAGTAGTTTTGCTTCACAATACTATTCGACGCGGTAATATAGCAATATTGTTGCCTCTGAGCATTATTCATTGGGAGGTCCTAGGGCTTTATGCTGCAGCGGTCGCAGTAATTTCTGTGATTCGCCGATCAATATCAAAGAGTACAGAAGCAGTTTTCTAACAATCGGCCATGGACCTTACGCGATCTTTCCTTCTTCATCCCTGTCCTCTCGTCTCCTCTTACAGACCTACACTGTAATTACAAGCCCTACTTACTTACAAATACCACACAAGCCGTAAAATTCTCGCGACTGGAACGGTGTGTCACATGAGAAGATATCTGGAGGTAGAAAGTCCTGCCAAAGAACATGTAGGTCCGTGCCAGATTTCTCGTCCCCGCAGGAGAAAAATACGATTAAATAAGGATTTAACATGTGGATAATAAATATTCGGCCGGATTAGATGAATTACCAGATTGTTTGTTAAAGTCTTGTGCGCCCGCCATTATACAACCCGTTAAATCACATATTCAATATATCTTTATGCATAGGTATGTTTCCAGATATTTTTAAAACAACTAAGGTTAAGCCGCTTTTCAAAAAAGGCCACAAAAATGAATTTCAAAATTATCGGACAGTTTCTCTTTTGTCACTTTTTTCAAAAATATTACTCTTTTTTACGTACAAGTGAAAATATTACTTAGTAACCAGATTGTCAACAAAGGTTTCGAAAATCATAGTCTACGGAAACAGCCACATTCAATGTTGCCTCACCCATGGATCAAAACGAAGCACCTATTGGAATATATTTATATATTTCAAAAGGTTTTGACAACATTGATCATAACATTTTACTCTCAAAACTACCTTCGCATTAATTTATAATATTGCTCTGAGATTGGTTATGTTCCTATCCTAAACAACGATCTCAGAGAATAGAAATACGTTAGTGGAATAATAAAACATGTATATACCTTTCTGATTCTTGACCAATTGCACGTGGAGTCCCACAGGAATCGATTTTAAGTCATATTCTCTTTCTACTAAAAGTAAACGATATGCACGCAATGATTAGAAACGAAAGAACTGTTCTCTTTGAGGATGATACGAATATTATTTTGCAATAAAGAAACCGTAAATAGTACAATATCAAATATTTCAAATTGGTTCCGTGATAAGAAATTAATAGCAAATGAAAAGAAAATGCAAATGTAAATCATTTTAGCTTCATGTAAAATTTTGCAATTCAATTTTCTGTTGTACCTGATGAGGGAGACAAAACAGTCTCCGAAACGTCGTATAAAATTATAAAAGTAAATAAAATTATTATGTGAAAACATTTTTGGCACTTACCATTGTGGTTGTACATAATTTAAAATTAGGGAGTGACAACAAATAAATAAAATTATATTGTGACAACCATTTTATAGCTTAATCTTGAGAAGAAAATGGTTTCAAGGCATTTTTACATTTCAAATAAACAGCTCTGTACTTCATTGAAAATGAACGGTGAGCCATTGACTGGTGTTAAGGTAACTAAATGTTTTAAGTCTTTTAATTCCTCAAACCTTATATGGAACGTGCATTCAAATGAATTTAACACTAAATTAAGTTATTTATGATACATTTTCAGAATTCTTTCATACTCAGTCACCCTCCATACTGCTCGTTATGTATATTTCGCGAATTCCCTCCTGTCATGCATAATATTCTGAACAAATATATCTTATAGCTCCCAGACTTTTAGATTACAAAAATTATTGTACGAATAAGAAGCAAATCCCACCCACGTGATTCTTGTAAACCTCTTTTTATTAATTTAGGTATTTTTCCATTACCTTGTCTCTTGATATATGAATCAGTGGTTTTTGTAAAAAATGACGTACTTAAGGGCGGGGACATATATTGAGCAAACGTTGATGCCTGTAACTACAAAACTGGACATGGTAATCATATTCATCAGGTGACAGTATCAACAGCTTATTACAAAAAAATCATATACATACATACAAAAATCATATTATACATAATTTTACACCTTGGCATATGACATTAAACGATTAAATTCGATACAAAAATTAAAGTGCCTAGAAAAATCTTTTCTGCTCCTCAACTTTTTCTATACAATTAGATATATTATACCGAGCATCCAAAAAGAAAATAATATTAATTTTAACTACGACATTTAGTACTACGACATTATTTACCATTTGGATTGTATAACTCTAAAGAACCTGTAACAAGTATAGTACTTAAGCTCTGGGTCAATGACCCCCATCTCCAAAATCTCCATTAGATTTTCGTCCAGTTTCCCTGATCCTTGAGCAAATGCTGTGATGGCCCCTTGTTTTGCTTCTAGTCATAAATGTAACTTAGAATTAACTTCTCCCCTTAGATGTCACACACACGTAGTTTTTAATTGTTTTTGACGTAAGTAAATAAATAAATAAATAAATAAATAAATAAATAAATAAATAAATAAATATGAATGAATAAATTCACTAGCTGAAGTAGTGGAATTAATATTCTGTCACTCGCTTAGGGTACGTTTATGTTGGAGCGGCGATAAACGATGAGAGCGAAGAGAGAGTTGTTGCCGAAATTGAGCGTGAATGTGTTCATGTCGGAGCATCGTCGAAGGAAGCGCGCTCCGAATTTGCAGAGACATTACAGGAATTCGCCAAACTAACTGTCCTTATACCAAACCTTGGTGTAAATGCCCACCGTATCTTCCTTAATTGCTTTAGACTTTTGGTTAAGGTTTTAAGTTGTAACCCAGTAAGGAGTCAACCTAACTTCATTCCAACGCATTGGAAGCATTACAGACTACGAGGTCCATAGGTTTTTTTTTCGCTGGATATTGCATCTTGATAAAGAGAGAGAGGTCAACCTTACTCAATTCCCTGCAACATGTGGCAAACAGCTGAGTGGAGCCACGAGAGAGTCGCGCTAGCACGTAATTATTTCGAAGTTTTTGTTCTGTAGGATTCAATTGTGGTTTGCTTTGGAAATGTATGTTATTTATATTTTGCTTGCATTTTCAATCGATGGTCGTGATTTGACGGAGAGCCCTTCAATGAATGTGCTAAGGAGGAGAATTGTTGAAAGTGAGAGAAGTAAAAAATATTCACGAGAGAAGAAAGATTGCTCCCATTTGATATTGGCTGTGCGATATTTTATAGAGGTAGACCTGCCTTGTTACAATATTTTATTATTGGTTGCGCCTTGAAATGTCTTAAGAATAAATAAATCACTAGAAACATAATAATTAATCAAGTACTTAATTTTTTCTTTAAAATATTTTATATAATGTGAATTTTGTAAATAAATTTATATATATCATTACAAAATATATAACAATCCAACTATGCCAAATATCATTTAGAACTCATGTCATTTCCTTTATTTTTTACAGGAGAAGCCTAGCCTTTGAGAAAGAAATTTGGAAGCATGTGAATGGAGTGGTTTAAGAAATAATTATGGAGTTGCGTTTTATGGAGAAAAGAAATCTATTGGACTATACGTATCGCGCGTCTCCCAATTAAGAATTTTTTTCAAATTATATGCAAATAAAAACAGTGAAGACAAGTGCTGAAATTGTGCCAAAAACTATGTACAGAATATTGCAAATATTGCAGTGCTCTATTATTCGGTCAATTCGTATTTTCAAAGTCGCATTAGTCTGTCAATTTCATCTGTTAACACAGTTTTCCAGTTTGTGTACATTTCAGTATTTAGAAGGGGAGTATCATTTTTTATTTAAAGAAAATAATTAATTTGAAGTAAGATTTTTTGTCTTATTTTTGTTTCTTCTGTGATATAAATAATTGCATTTATGCAATATACATCATGGAGTAAATAAAAAGAAAATTCAAAAGTCTACTTAAATTATTTACTATCTTTAAAATAAGAAAAGAATTCTTCACATTTTAATATTGTCTAAAAATGAATTTTGGTGCTAACTTTATCAATCTTATTTGATTCTCAGTATATTTTCCTATTGTGCTAGTAAAGAGCCTATATTGTGGTGATCTGTTAAGTGTTTAATTAACTGAATATAAAGACTGAATACTATACATACAAAAAACCATCAAATGTTCAAAAGCATTTCCAAAAGATTAATTTTTAGGTGTCTCAGTTAATGTTGACTGAACAAACATCACACCTCTCTCCAATTGTTTTTAAGTTTTATATGAAATTATTTAAAAAATGATTTACATGGAAATCTTCTGAAATGATAGTGTGTTTTTCAAAATCATTGTAAATTAATAATTTTGAATTCTTAATAGAAACTGACCTGAATTTTCAAAGAAAACAGATTATCAGGGAAGTGATGAAGGTAATTGGTAGCTAGTTTTATTTTAAAATTTCTTAAATTTAACAGTAATAAACTGGAAGGCTGAGGGTTCTCTAAGGTGTAACACGTCAATATTTTGCCAAATAGTGGGTGGGACTATCTTGATACCAATCACTTCAATTTTGATTAATTACCAACGTGTAATTCAAATGTTGTTCAAGGAAATGTGATATTATTTGTACTTTAAACCAATAATGTAAATAATTATCTTTCAAAAAATTTTCTAGTTAAAATATGTTTCTGGCATCGCATTTTTCTTCTATTGTTCTTTCAATTTATTTCACTGATAAAATATCCAATTGTTTAATAACATTTAAAAAATAAATTCATTTACAATTTCTGATATAAATTGTGCTTCCTTGGACTGCACCCACATTGTGAAAGTGTCATGGATAGCAAGCACATAAGAATAAATACCCAATCAATCTGGGTGAATGTCTTACAACTACAAGGAATTCTTTTCAAGTTTTATAAGGTGTTGTGGTTGCTAATTACAATTATTATTAACAGTTGGAGGATGTTATGGATACAAAAAATGAGGTACCTTCTGAGCGATGTACATTACAAAAATGACTCGGAATAATACATTATGCTTCAAGATGATGATGTTGTCTATTTAAGTTAACATTTAGTTTCCCACAACACAATAAAACAATAAACACGACAACAATACACATAATTATTTGTATTTTTGTTGTTCATTGAAAAAGAATGTAAGATAAACCTCTAAAACTTACGTGTTGTACTAATTTAGGCGGCCCAAATTTGTCTAAAACGAAATATTGCGGTGATTTATGTCCCTTTTCGTCCCATTTGACTCCTAACAAAAACAAATGATACATTTCTCAGCAATCATTTTATTCGACACTTTCAACACCTGAAGTGTGTCAGCTGTGAAGAGCGCGGAACAGCGATACTAGCAGCGAAAACCTACCAAAGGGTTTTCGCCGCTCCTATCGCTGGTCGCAGCACTGATCCCGAGAGCAGAGCGCTGCCGACATGAACACCTCCATTTGATTACATGGCGACGTTCTCGCTGGTTGGCTCGCAGCGCTGCTTTCATCGTTTATCGCAGCTCCAACATAAACGTACCCTTATACTCAACAACACAGTGATAAGCATTCTTCTGATCCAAACAGTGAGGCCGAGTTTAACGATCATCTCAATGAGATGTGAAATACTTTCCATTTGAAATGAGTAAAAATATTAGTGGAACTGACGTTCAAAATTGGATTTTACAATTGAAAGCTCTTGCCTCATTTCTCAAAGCCATCGCGATACATCACCATGAAAAGCGGCGCTGGTGAATTTATTACGCACTGCGGGCTCTGACCGAAGCAGCCGGAGCGAGGGTGGAGGCTTAGAAAGCTTAGGAGTGATTACCGGATACTGAGAGGTGAAATATGATAACTAGACAAAATCAAAAGTAAATACATACATTGAAAGAAATATTTTCATAAGGAACTACCTTCTTGGTTGTCGTTGTTTTTTTTCTTGCAAGTACATAACTCAGTAATTATACCTATTCATATGTATTATAAGACTTAGTATGCTTAAATGTAAATTTGCATACTATTTCAAGAGGAAGGAATTCCCTATACGGGGTCCTTAGTCAGGATCTTAATTTTTTAGGAATAGTTTGTATGGAATTTTGTTTCGTATTCTTGTTTGGAACATGGGGTTGTTGGCCAGTTTGAAGGGAGTGAAAGGCCTGGGATTTGAGGTATGTTAAAATAAAAGTGCGAGGCCAGATACGTGATGTGTTGTTCCATAGGTTCCAGGTTCAATTCATTGGTTGGTTTCTTGGTTACATACCAAGGGGCATGGGCAACTATTCTCAAGAATTTCTTTAGCAGGTCTTGTAGTTTGTGGATGTTAGTATTGACAGAATTGGGCTCGCATGTAGCATTAACAGTCTTAAGATTGTTTTGTAAATTGTTATGGCTGATTTGTAGTATATTGGACTGTTTATGTAGATTAAAGGTCGTAGCTGTGACAGTTTATTTTTGTCTTGGGTCGCCTTGGCATTTCTGTTTTTCTCAACTGAAATTGGTATCTAGGTATAAACATTGGTATTTAATGGGTTTATTAGGGGGGTACCAATCTATTGTATTGTTATATAGAGTAAGGGGAAGAGTCCTTTTTTTAATGTAAATATTTACTCAGATTTAATTGAATTTTAAGTTTGACGGCCTAACTGTCTATAATCTTTAAATAAAATTGGATGAGTTCTCAAATCGCGAAGGCCTGTACCAAAGGTAAATGTGGCCGTCGTCGGCAAATTGCGCAATAGAAATTTTATTAAGTCTAGGTATGTCAGCAACATAAAGGTTGAATAGAGTGGGTGATGGCGGCGAGACTTGTAGAAGTCCTACGTTTATGATTCTAGAGTTAGATAAATAGTTGTTGACTATGACTTAGAAGGATCTATTGTTTAAGAAATGTATTAATATTGATCTTAAGTACTGTGGAGTGACTATTTGAATGAGTTTATATACGAGAGCTTGATGCCAAGTTCTGTCAAATCCTTGAGTAATATCAAGAAATATAGCTATGGTGTGATTTTCTTTTTCAAAAGCAGAATACAATGAGCTCTGAGATTCTTAGTAATTGATGTTGTGTACAGACTTTTTCTATCAAACCAAACAGTGCCCTGGGGATGGCGTTGGTTGCTTGAAGGTGGTTTTTCAATCTTTTTAATATAATTTTTTCGAATACTTTGGAAAATATGGATAGTAAACTGATTGGGCTGTTACTCTCAGAAATTGTTTGGTTTTGTTTGGTTTTGCTATGGGGATGATGGTTACGTGTTTCCAATTATGAGGAAAATATTCTATTCTGAAACATGAATTGAATATGTAGTTTAAGTAATGTATGGCCGAAGATGGAAGTTTTTTTAAAAGATATGTTATTGATATTGTCATGCCTTAGAGCTTTTTCTTATTGAGAAGATTTTCAATATTTTTTTAAAATTGCAGTGGAAGACGACTAGTTAAGTTTCTTATAGGGACGGAAGAAGTTTAATTTTGCAGTATGTAGCATTTTATTTCGTAAGGGATGAGCACTCATGATCTCAGGGAAAGTGCCTTCGAATTGCGTTGCTAGGGACTCTGTCTTCTGTATCAAAGACTTAACCTGAGGTTGTTCCCTTTAGGATCTTTTTTGTGAATTCCCATAACGTATTGTTGCTGGAGTTAAGTGATTGTTTTAAGTTAATATATTATTCATTATTGGTTTTTCATTAGGACCACGTTTACCACGTTTGTGATTAGATTGAGTTCTTAGGTGCGTTTAGAGCCTTTTGGTTATGTTTGTTACGGATACTGCATTTAGGATGTCGGGGGGTATTTTATTTATAGGTTTGTGTTTGTAATGGCAGCATACAAAAACAATACAAGGAAACGTCGGCACTACAGATTAAAAGAGGGGAACAACGGTGAGTCAAATCCGGTTTTTTACAGGTACAATAAGATTTAGCTACGTCAGGAGTAGCTAACATTCACAACATTTTGGTAGAAATACAGATAAATTAATGCAGTAGAGTAGTTTCAATCACAACTAGTTGGATGCTAATGGAAATGAAATTGAGTCAGATTTTCAAATCGAGCCGGATGGTGCAGATTTGATTCACTGTGACGTAAATCGGCTAAATCCCTCAGAACCGAGTTCCTGGTAGAGTTCGAGCCTCGAGCCCACGCTATTAAAACAATTCGCAGCACCGTTTTTGAGCAGGAGCCGCGTGCCCTGTTTTGAGCGCGCCGCGCGGTGGAGCATCGCCTTGAAGGGCGGCGCTGATGAATACACTACGTACCGCGTCCCCCAGCTCGAGCTGCAGCGGCGGCGTGGGCGTGGGCATGGACGTGGGCGAGATCCGGGGAAATCTTGGCGCTGGATCTCCGGGCGCGGCGCGGCGTGGCGCGGCGATCGCGCGACTGCAGAAGAGGCGCGCCGCGGCCGCCGTAAATCTGACGTTATCTACCTCCAGAGGCTCCTCCGCCCCGCCCCGCCCCGCCCAGCTCGCGGCCACGGCCGCTGCCTTCGCTCACGAGGCGTAGGCAAAGACGGCGGGACGAAGGGTGGAGGGAGAGGGTGGAGGCGGAGGTGGAAACGTGAGGGCCCTCCCCGACGCCTTAAATTCAGAGGTGACGCACAGAATCGTGAGCCGTATCCACCAGAGGAAGACAGCAACTACACACTAATGGATATTTTGTACTTATCTGCGATATACAATATAACTGAAGGTTTACAGTATATTGCTGAAGTTTGATTGAAAATAAGTATTCTTCACAATGTATCTAAACATTAATCTAAAAATATAATTTGAGACCTATTTTAATAGGTACATATTTTATCTGAGTCTCGCCACCTCTTCCCCTCCCTTACATGTCTCCGCCCGGCGGCCCCACCTCCGTCCAACCCCCGTCCCCGCCAGCGCTACGGTCACGGTCGCCGATACAGGCAGAGGAAGAGCGACGGAGGGCCGAAAGATTGATGGCAGAGGCAAAGATGGAGATTGAAGTCTCTCGACGACGCCTGAGACCGGGAGGTGCTGAGTCGAAAGCGGATCTTTTGCGGTAATCGCGAGATTGTGGATACTCTGTAAAGAAATAGCTTCGTGCTAGTAGGCACCATGTACTTGCAACGATTTGCAGTTCATCCAAATTTTCTAAGGAACATTTTGGAGTTGCATTGGAATAAATTGGACGGACTCAATACAATTTATGTGTAGTTAAATTTGACACGTTAATTTTATGTAACTTCTAATTCATTTACTTAGCTGGGCCTCGTCGTCCCTGTGCCTTTGTTCATGCGGTGCAGAGGAATGGAAGCAAGATGATGGCACTCGGAGACGACCAAGAGGAAGCGAATCTGAGCCGTTTTACAGACTCAAGGGCGAATGTCTCGCTTCCAGCAACGAACTCTCTATACGCCAGGAGCAAACTAAGAGAAATATTTTGAATTTATTCACGATATACATTTTAACACTCCGGTCGTCTCTTGGCGAACAAATCTGTCTGTGTTTTGTTTTGACAGAGACAAGATGTTGGAATATATTGATGGAGACTGAAAAGCCTCCTAAAAACGAAGGATGCGCGTGTAGATGAGAAACTGACAGTTTGAACCTACATCAGTATCATTGGTGTTCATTTTTACTTTCCCGTATACGTACGTATATGAGGTATAATATACGTAGAATAGGGAAAGTTATGTAATGTTTCGGAAAATCTATTTCGAGATTTCAACTGAAATACACGATTTGGATTCCTCTGGTAACGAAAAAGTGTTTTTTTTTCAAAACGTCCGTCCGTCTGGTGTATGTGAACAACTTGCGCCTAAACCATGCATAGGATTGTTTTTCCATATTAAAGAAACCTTTCTCCATTTGGCCTGAATCGAATGTCTGCAATTTTCAAAATCATTAATTTGTTTTTGGCGTTACTTTACATATTCTTTACCTTTCAACATTTTCTCAAAAATGGCTCAGTATTTTTTCTTTAAATTTCTTATAAAAATATAGTACAATGCACTTATAAAGTGGCATAGGTCTGATTTTCACGGTTAATTATGATTTTCAAAAATTTCGAAAGTTAGAATTCTTTTCGTGATTTTCCTACAAGTACAAAATTAAAGACAGAGATTTTTTCTTCAAATGAAATTAGTTTTCCATAATACATTGCTTCATTAAGGTCGCGAACTTTGTTTTGAAAATTTTACTAGTTTTCACGCAACGTTGCGTGCAATTTGTGCAATTTTAAAAAAATTACAAAAAACAGATTTTCTCAAAAACAGCGTAAACATTTGTAGGGTTGTGCTAAATGCCCTCTATAAGATGACAACAAACGCCATTTTGCTCAATTCTTCTGTTTTTTCAAAAATTATACAAATGTATTTTTTAATATATCTCACGCCGTTAGTAAACACATTTACAACAATTCGTAAGCACTATTGTATTTGTGAGTTAATGTGATTCAAATGACTTCAAATGAAGTTTTCTAAAACCCAAAACGTTTCTGTAAAAAGGTGCTTGAAATTTCGAATTTACAGTAGCGCTTAAGAGCCATTTTCTGACGGATCCAAATTTTTCAAATAAAATTGCCATTTAGGACACGATTTACTGCTGTTTAATATATTTTTGAAATAATATTTTCGTTCTATTATAAGGGAACCGAAAAATGAAGAAAATTCAGAACAATGTACTTTGGGCGGCGATATATTGCAGCTGCCAATATGTGGTAAGTTCATATCGCTTCATTGAAAAAAATGCTCTCTCTCCCTCTCCCTCTCCCTCTCCCTCTCCCTCTCCCTCTCTCCCTCTCTCTCTCTGTCTCTCTCTCTCTCTCTCTCTCTCTCTCTACCATAAACCTATAGCTACGTTTCTTAAAGTTGCGACGATCGACTTATACCTTGTGACAATAATCATCATTTGTGACGTACTGGTGGTCGATTGTCAATACTTACCAACCCATTGACGTTGAGAGTTACGTGGAGCCTATAACCACCCTATTAATTCACATTGCATTCTCAGTGGTTACCGCTAGAACCCATTTGTGAGCGCTGAGGGCATGGTATTTGAGACGTTTAGTATGGTAATGTTGCCCAAAATTCTTTTCCGCGCGACCTACTCTTATGCGTAGTCCACAGCAGGGTCATAACTGGCCACAGCGGCTGGTCATGACATGGCGGCGGCATTGCGGGAGCGGCTGTGTGGTGCCTTGTAGTTTTTAGTGTGGATTAATACGTCACCACTGGAACTCATGCCCCTGGGGACAATGTTCACATCTTCTCAGTTTACAAAGGACGTAATAATAAGGTGAGTACCTTATGCAAGAATTTCTTCCCATAAGAATGTCAATTTTCAATCAGAGGAAAGCGGTAAATTGTCAGGTTATGACCATCATTTTCATTTCAAACAAAATATCTAATTTAAACCTATTATTCATTACACACACACATTCGTTGTTCAGCATTTTGCGAAACAGGAATGTGTGTGTGTAAATCTTTTGCACAGTTTGGAGAAGTTGGGAGTACATTTGCAGTTATATATAATAAATATGTTTATTCACAGCGTTGAAATGTGTTTGTCAGAGTAGTTGCCGATTAATTCATTAAAGACTGGCATAAAAAATTGCACATGCAGAATGTTTATAAAAAGGAGAACTACGAGATGAACAACGTGATGTTGTTGGATGTGTGTTTAGTGAAATATGTGTGTTTAGTGAAGGATGAGTAAATGAAGACAGTTAATTTAACCAAGTTAAGTTGCATGTGATTTGAGTTGGACATCCACAGATGTGAAAACCTTGGTAGGCCCAATTTGATGTCACCTTATGGTATCTTGCTTTGGTGATGTGCTTGTGAATTTAAGAAATTCTGGCAATTTTAGTTTGTTCTATGCGGTGTTACACACCAGAATTCGCATTCAAATGTAGCATGTATAAGTGAAAAAAAGTTGACGAGTGATTTATTTGCACACAGTACACTGTAATGTTTTGATGCATTTGTAGTTCATCAAATATTAATTTTTGCTATAGCTCAACAACTTTTTAATTGAAGAAATCACTTACATTTTATTTTATAAATGAAGAGAATTGTGGAACCTCCAGCAATCTTATGTTCTTTCAGGGATATTAAATTTTATTGTCCCTTCTCTGATTCCTTTAATAAATTAAAGTATTTTGAGTATTCAAAAAGGTTTCTTGTGCTTAAATTTATTTTTGTAGAATGAAAAATTGATGTCCTCCGGGATTCAATTACAGGTAAGCTAAATCTGAACTAAGATCGTGACACATTTCCAAACTTTTTGACTGTTGGTTGCAAATAATATCTATGAATCTTGAATATCAGGCAAAATGGGGCTTGAGTAAGTAAAAGTCTCGGTATAAGAGATGCAGACACGTGAGTGAACCAAACGAATTGTTTTTGGTCTCTTAAAAAAGTTCATTAACTTATATCATCTCTTTGCATCCAATTTTAATAAATTCATTCACTGATTTTAATTTTATTAGTTTATATTCATCTTTCAACATAAAATAATAATATCATTTGTCAATCTATTGTTCCAGTGCATAATAAGTTACGACAATCAATTACTCATGTCCTTTTTTTAGGAAGGTATTCATTTCAAATTTTCAAACGTTCTAGAATTTACTTTTGCTCTCTTCCCACTTGCATCAAATCTGTAATTTCAGATACGTTGCTGTAAAAATCAAATCAGCAATTTCATATATTTGATAACAGCAACATTTCTCATTGAATATCGATGAGGTACACTATATTTTAAAATTTGAACAGAGGCAGTGACAAATCCAATTGTGACAATGTTACAAAATTAGGTTTTGTGTTTTTATTACTATTTTATTTACTTGCAAATTATATGTTACTAGTTAAAAGTATTGTACTGATGTAATTTGATAGTCATTCTCTTTACTATCCTAATATTTCATGTTCTTTCTATAATTAATCTAAAACTTGTTCCACCTAGCAAGGCAAAAATTATTCAATTGCCTTGAGTCATATCTCTTCTCCATCATTTTTAAATAATCATTAATTTATGTATTTCATGTGTATAACTTGACACCCAAATTAATTCATTAACTTATTTTCAATTTCATTATAAGAATTAATTTTAATAATTGTTGGAAGATATTGTATCATTGTGCTAATGATTGCTGAAAAATTATAGAATAACCCCATGTTCAAAAACATAATATGTCAATTCATACATTGCTAGACAAAATTAATCAAAACTGAAACATGGTGTCAATGTATTTCTGACAAATAAGATGTATTTATCTTTTCTCAAGTTTAGAAATGTTTGAATACATTCTGTATATAATTGTTATTTGTGAAGCTGTGTTCATGTAATTGCATATCTTTTGGAGATGATACCTCTCACAAACTTTAAATATGTCCTAGAGCAAAATATTAGACTGAGATAAAAAACTTTTTACATATAATGCATCAATAATTGCATTATTTATCAATATAATGCATCTTTTGAGTATTCTAGAAATTTGGAGCATTTAGTTCCGTTTATTGCACATTTTAAATTTTTTGGCTCAAATAACATTTATTATTGAGTAAAAATTATTATTAAATGCATAGCATAAAGTTTCACAGTTCAGGTTGGGATAGAGTACTCATGGCTATGACCAGCAATGTTTAGCATTGCAACAATTTTTATGGAATAATGTTTTTTTAGAATAAGTAATTTATAAAATGCGAAGGTGATTCAGATCACTGTGTTCTCATCTTTAAAAAAATGTATTTAGAATAAACTTGTTAAAATACAAAGTGCGCCCAACAGATGATGCCAAATGATCTTTTTCAAAATATGAGGCAATACTGCTTCTTTAGAACGGAAACTTTTAACATAATTTACAATACGTTTTGATTATACAAAATTTAATTATCCTACGTTTTTTTTTAAAGAAAACTTAGTGATTTGGAAACACCTATTCTAGTTTGGTATTGACGTTAAGAAATGATCACAATTAACATATTTATAAAAATTATTTTCTTTTGTTCTTTGTTCAGGCGACGAAATAGACGAAGAAAAGTTGGGAGAGCATTTTCATAGATGCTGCAACGAAACATCACCTCTTCTATCAGTAGTTTTGTGTCAGACAAGAGTGTTCTGGAAAAGAGACGACACACAATTGACAAAGATTGTTACTTGGAGAAAGAATTAACATAAAAAGAAATTGTCACAGTTACCTCTGTCCAATCGAAATTAAACTTTTCCTTTCGAATTTTGTGGTTTATACTTCATGTTTCAACTACATCCAGTACTTGGCACACCCTGAATCAAATCTTGAAGGCGTTCAAAACGTTTTTATTCAGCTTTGTGCATTAGCTTGTGATGGCAATGCGAGCAGGCATCTGAAAACCGGCGACTTCCTAGTATTTCGAAAATTGTATTTTATGCGGGGCTGCCCAGGAGCTGGTGTGATCTTTCGGTGAAGCTCTGAACTAACAGGGAATTTGAAGGATTTGGGGAATCTCCGAAGCGCCAAGTTTAAAATGTATAGTCATTGCCTCTGAGACACCTTCAAAGAACATCGAAAATGCCCTATTAAAAACAAGGCACCAAATTTAAAACAAATTGGCAGTCAATGTGCCAACATAATTATTATTTCTTTTTTAAAAATACTTACACTGTGTCCCAACTCACTATTTTTGAACAACGAAAGTTGTTTGACCAGACTAATTTTAACTTTGTTTAACATAGACCTGCAGGTAATAATTTAGAAGTTAAAGAAAACAACTCATGTGCATAAATACAATGTATTTTAATTTGACCTCTTGATTATATTCCATATTCCAAAGGAGTAAGCACTGCATGCGATATTTTTATTACACGAGGCTATGTGTTCCTTCCAAAATGTTCATGTGCACACATGTCTGGTTTTTCTTGTGAGCAAATTTATAGCATTCTCAGATGCAAAACTGGTATCTTACTTTTCAAGATCTCTTAAAACTGAGATAACCTAATTAAATTTGGCTTCATTGTAATGTCTATTTTTTGTGGTCTACGGGACATATGAGCACACTTGTTGGTGAGAAATGTTAATTATGAAAATATATAAAAAATAATATAAATAATTAATTCAAATACAATGTAGCATTGGTAACTATATCTTGCAAGTGTTTTTCTCATATCGACTTCCTGAATTAATGTATTTTAAATGCTATCATATTTGTTCATTTTCCTCTTTCTGGATTTCATGCCTGCAAAACATCATATTAATGTGATTGAGTTGGATTGTATTAATTAATTTAGACCCTATTTCCACTGACGTCATTTGTAACTTGACGCACACAGCTGTCAATAAGTAAAGGTTAAAACTAATAAATTAGTTTCATGAAATGTAAAAAAAACTTAAACTTAAATGTAAAAAGACTTAAGTGATTCAATTCAAAGGTATGGGTATAAAACAAGGCAAAACTTTCCAAGCAAACATGTGGGTTGATGTAAATAATTCTATTGTTGGTATAAACATTTTTTGTTGTAACTGAAGCGAAGAAATGTGGGTTGTGGAACCACTCACCGACGTTCCAAGAGAATCATCCACGAACTGCAAACGATTTATGGTTCAGAATACCATGGTAGACCTGGATACTCCCGGGCACAGCGGTGGTTCAAGACCCCACGGAGGTCCGCGCTCCTACGGTGCGTCAACCACAAAAATATCTGGGCCAAATGTTACTATTGATTCTGGTTGGGTGAATTCCATTTCAATGTGCGGCAACCAAAGGAAATAGAAAACTTATGTGAAAGTCTGTGCCAATCTGTAGCATCATTAGTTAATATTTACTTGTTAATAAAGGGGAATGGATTCTCTTAGACAACTAATGACTTTATTAGAGGAACCTGAAGAGAGGCTCACGAGTTACTTATCCTGCTGGGGTAGTTACACGGGTGGACCATGTGTATCTGCAGGGGAAAGATACTCGTAAATGTGTCGGTAGTTAAGAGATCGCTTAGGAGCTGATATTTACGAAAAAAGTTGCGGTTACTCTTCAATATAATTTATAGTGCACTATTAACTAGATTGAAAAATCAAAACATAATTTTTCATTTCTTACTTCTCAAGACCTATAATATGTTTATAAAGCGACAATTTGATTATACGGTTGAGAATTTGATAATTTCGTTTTTGTGTTCTTAATTATATTATTAATGAAACAGCATTATCATCAGTGCAGAGACTATCCATTCTGAAAAATATAAGAAACTTTTTAATGGGAATATTTTTCAGGTCAATGTGTCAAAATCCTAGCCTAATTCCGGTACTAAGTGACGTTTTGAAACATCCATCATTTCGTGTATTTATTTTAAAAAAGGGGAATTTTAGTAATTTTTAATAAGTTCAATTTGTAACAAGTCTTCAATTGAAGATTTATACTTCGTGCCCAAGAAAGTGATTTAAACTTCTGTCAATCGATATCTTCTATTGAATATAATATTATTTATGATGACAGTGTGATAAAAATTACTGGTTTTCGGTTTCGGTTTCGAAACAAAATTCTTCTTCATTGTTTCGGCTATTCCATTCCAGAGTCTCAAGCTTCGGCCTTAAGATGCAAACTCTTGCAAGTACGCAAGTAAGAAGCGGCTGAACTGCAAAAAAGTAAGTGCAATGACTTTCCTTGGACATAGACCGTTTAGTAACAATACACGCCTCCGAGAATAACTTTACTCCCAACCATGACACACGTCTCATAGGTTCATTAACATTAGTTAAGTGTCAATTTCTGTGCGGCCAGAGAAAGATGAAAGAGAGAGAGAGAGAGAGAGAGAGAGAAAGAGAAAGAGAGAGAAAAAGAAAAAGATAAAAAGGGAAAGAGAAAAAGAGAAAGAAATAGAGAGATAAAAGAAAGAAAGAGTGAGAAAGAAATAGAGAGAAAAGAGAAAGAAAGAGAGAGAAAGAGAGAGAAAGAAATAGAAGAAGAAAGAGAAATAGAGAGAGAGAGAAAGATAGAAAGAGAATGAAAGAGAGAAAGGGGGAGAGAAAGAGAAAGAATGAGAGAGAGAGAGATAATGAGATTTTTAGATTTTCCGTTAAATTTGCATATCAAGCTTAGAAATTTGCTGATTGGCCGAGATGCTCAAGTGTGCAATTTGCAGATATCTCTTGTTGTTATTGACTTAGGTCAATGCGTCGGTAAGTAGCGGTATATTCTGAAGCTCTTGGAGCAACCGCATATAGTCGCGTTTTTTTTAAATTAGGAAGAGCAAATTAGTTATCACCAATGCTTATAGGAAGAAAAATAACACGAGAAAGAATAATAATTATTTTGCGATTGTGGAAAAATTAGGTTAAATTAATTCACGCAGGTAGGAAGTAAGAATTAGCAGGTATAATAAAAAAACATATTACCAATAGAATATTGTAACTAAAAATATCTTAGCTTGACCTCAGAAACAATCATCAAACTAGGCTCTTACTTACTTAGGAACTTTATGGCCCAAACACCGGCGGAGGCAAGATTCGCTTCGTTGTGTGATCTTGGGCGAATAAATACGGAACGTTAACTGCACTAGCGCGGAAAGAGCACCACGCTACCTATCGTATGTTCGAGTATTGAACAATGCATATGGTGTCCGATGCCAGGGCCGGCGGCGAAATCGTCGACGACGACTGCGAAGACGACGAAGGCAAAGACGGCGGCTGTGGTGGCGACGGTGACAGCAACGGAGGAAGCGGTGGAAGCGGCGGAGGTAGTGGCAGAGGTAGAGACGATGGAGCTCTGTGACCCTGATAATGGCGGTGGTGGTTGTAACATTGAACTCTAGGGAGTGGTGGTGGTGGTGGTGGTAGTATTAGTAATGGATGGTAGTCAGTGCGGGCGTAAGACATGACGATATTTCGTGGTCCTGCAAGTCAAGGGG
>BOPP01000109.1:964513-975963 GCA_017312745.1 Gryllus bimaculatus
TATATATATATATATATATATATATATAATTGATACTGAGATAGTGAAATGATGATGGAAGGGTATGGTGCAAAAATGTTAGTGGAGTTATGATTTGGAGGAGGTGATGGTGATGATTCACAAGTGTCGGTTTGATGGCAACGGTGTTGATGGCAGTGGAGATGAACGGCGTGGCGCTTAAGGCCCTGCTCACGTCTCATATTCCTGTGCAACAAATGGCCTCTTCGTGAGACTTCTCCCGCATATTTTTGCGCCAGTGCTTCTCTAATTTCAGAAAGTGGCTGTGTAAAGACATGAAAAGAGATGCCTCATTTTAGAATGCGGCTCGCGATGCATGTAGAGCTTAAAGGGTGGAAGCTGCTGCCGGCATAATTGAAAACACAGCATGAAATATCGCACATAATTAATAATGATAATAATAACAATAATAATATTAATATTAATAACAATAAGAAGAAGAATACTTAATTACATAGAAGACATAGTTACTTACACTTAATTTTATTAAATATATTTATAACACACATATCGACATTCAGGAAACTAATTTATTTTTAAATTTGCTCAGGCTTTGAGGAAAGGGATCGAAGATTGTCACAGGCAAACCGTTCCAATCTCTAATATTTCGATTCGCGTTTATATATTTGTCAACGTTCGTTTTCTAGATTGTCTGAATTTGGTGCATGTGATCCGAAATATGTAGGTTTTCCTATTCGGCTTTGAATTTCTTTCCACTTTCGAAGGCCTGTATACGCTTTACTCATTGCATAGAGACGTGACTTTGGTCTTCTCCTTTCGAGTGACCCCCATACCCCTTTGTTCTTGGTACCCCTGAAAGTAAATTTTGATGCTCTACGCTGGACCTTTTCTAGATTCCTTTGCCGGAATTCTGTACGGGTCCCAACATACCGCGCCATATTCTAACATAGGTCGCACTAATGATATATATGCAAGTTCTTTCGCTCTCACTGTACTCCTTTTCAGTATCCGCATAAGAAAATGTAAATATTTCCTGGCTGTTCCTACAACAAAATTGACTTGATTTTCGCAGCTCAATTTACTGTCTAGCTGTATTCCTAAATATTTGCAAAACGTGGCTCGAAGTATAACATTACTGTTCCCTGTGGAATTCCTGATTACACTTCCTTGTGGAATTCCTGACGTGACGTTTCTCGAGATTCATAAGTAACATCCCATTCGGACGTTCTGTTTCCTGTTTCGAAGTTGTTCGTTTATCCACGCAACCACTTTAGTGTCTATACCAGAATCTATTAATTTATTTATAATACGATCGTGATGAACAACATCAAAAGCTTTGGAAAAATCTATTACTATTACGTCGACCCTTTTCCCTTCATCAACTACGTCGGCTATGTCTTGTAGAAGTGAGACTAGCTGACTTTCGCATGAGAAACTATTTCTGAAACCGTGCTGATCCTGATAAAGCCACTCCCTGCCCTCCCATTCTTTCCTGATATAGCTTGAAATTAGATGTTCCATAAGTCTGCATGCGACTGATGTAAGGCTTACCGACCAATAGTAATTAAGTATTGTCTATCAGCTTCTAATCTTCCGGTATGCAAGCGTTGTTTATTGATACATTAAATAACCTAATTAAATAAGGTAGAATAGCATCTCCACCTAATTTAATGATTTCCGTGGAAATACCATCAGGACCTCGTGATTTTCCTCTCTTTATTAATTTTAATATTTTCCGCAAATTATTTACATCAATATGAAATCTACTTCTATCTACCAGCGTTGGAATCTGAATTTCTGCTTGGAAACCGAGCTGAAATATGCGTTAAAAGCCTGCGCTTTTTTCCTGTCGTCCGTTATTAGCGAACTATTAACAGAACAACTGGATTCGTCTCTTATTCCTTTCCTTCTACGAACGGTATTTAAAAATACTGACCAATTATCACTGTCTTCACATCAAGAATATGCTTCAAATGACGTTCTTCTGGCCATTTTATTTTCCTTCCTTCAATGCTTTTAAATAATTTCGAAAATAAGGTCATATGAGGTTTTCATTACGTGTGTCTGTCGCGTTAAAAATGCTTCTCCTGGGTTTTCTTTTCATCGCCTAATCTTTGCCATTCAAATATTCCGGATTGCAGTTTACTTTAACAATTTACTGAGCTACAAAGCCTGCCTCAGGCATTTACTAAACATAATTTTGTTTAACTTCAACCTTCTTTATATTCCATTCTTCCTCCTATTTAAGAAACTGGCCATATCGTTCTCATTAAGTAATTTGAAAACCTGTTTCATTCGCTTTCTTGTTTCCTTCATACAATAACCGGTGGGTAAATACTTTTCTTTGAGATTACTTAACTGTAAACGACTAAAACGACATCCCAGCTTTCATACATCTCGGAAGTTGAGAATGAGCCGTCCGTCTTCGTTGCCCGAGCCAGTGATTAGGATCAACGAACAGCAAACTCAACTGTCTCGCAGCCCATAGTAATCCACAATTCACGTCCCGAATTTTACTAAATGGGACATCAATTCCGGCGCATAACTCCGGCAAACAATACTCCTCCATATTTAAATATAAATATGGCATGCTCTAGTTCGATCATGTTTAATTGTGTCGTAAACAGCGTCTGCCGTTCCGCGCTAATTGGCTTCCTACATGAAATTAGAACCACTTCTGTCTGTTCATCTTGAGTCGGATTTATTCACAACCGAAGTCAATTCGGGGCAATATCTGGCCCGTAAAGGAGACATACGACTCGGCCATTTTATTTTTCAATATGCCCCGCTGTGCCGCAGCATCGAGTCGCCTAGAACCGTTACGTTAGTATATGGATACCATGGCTGAAGAGACTCGCTCCTATTTGGCCGCTCGTTCCTCTTCTTCTTTCAGTGGGACCGCGAACAATTTTTCTTCCTTTCCCTATGCTGACCGGCTTTCTAACATTCCTGATTTATAAACTCCAGTTTCCAATATGATGGAAGCCTGTGCCAAATACCGCTTTTCAGCTTCTAAATTCTTCCGCGTCGGTCCGATTCTGTTTATTCGGCGAAATGCCGTTAATACAATGTAATTTATTTAGCACTTTTCTGCTGGATATGAAATATTAACGATTCAACTGAAAGTCTCACGGGCGATTTATTGATCAAGGCAATTAACGAGTTGGAAAAGTTTCTTGTAAGCCTGCCGGTAAGATTACGAATTCAATCAATTATTTCCATTAAATCAATTAAAATTCTATTATAATTGCGATTCTTTCAAGTTAGGACTAAAATGGAGATCAGACCGAAAACGGAAGAAGACTAGTTGGACATGAAATAACGATGTTGAACATTGTTTGTTCGTCAGGACTAGTTCACATCCCTTTCCTGAAAGCCTTTTATCTACAGATAGCCGAAAGGTAGGTAATGTAAGTATGGAGCGTTTTAACTAAAAGCCGTTACAACATGAAGTGGACGGCCTAATTCCGGCCTACATTACGGGAATATAGGGTTAAATATTTATGAAACTGGAAAATGCAGAGGGCTGTTGGCCCGCGCAGTGTTAATTCTGCACGCGTCGTTATTTCTCGCGGATTAATGAAATGAGCGGCTTGTGCGCGAGCTCCTCCCTCTGTAGCTCAGCGCGCGAAACCTGACGCGGGCGCCGCTCGCCGTAACTACAACAGAGGGGCCTGGGGCCGCGCGTTCCACGAGAGAGAGAATCGGAACCAATGCGAAGGAATGTCTCAATCGCCTTCACCCCATCATTGCTTTTGAGAGCTTTTGGCGTTCAGCCCTAGGACCCCAATCCTCCGCAAGAAGTTTGCTGGTGGCGGAAACATGCTCTCGGCAGGTGTTTCTCGGAATTGATCCAGTTCTCCCTGCCTCTCTAACCCGATCATTGTTCATTATTCTTCTCATCACCCTTATCGCTATCATTGGTTAATTAAGTCATTCATGGACCTCAGCAGTTGAAGAGTCTGAAATTTAAATGAAATAAAATAATAAAATAAATGGAGGAAACCTATAACCCTCTTACGCTGGAATTCCATTTATTTGTCAAGCTTACTTCGTGGATTCTTGCCATATACCGACGCGTCAACTTTCATCACAACAACGTTATTGTTCCAGAGCCCTTTACGTCGCGGAGTAAACTTTTTATTCAAATTATAACTTACTCTTGAGGTGCATTTACCCCTGTCTAAAAAGCACAATTGCTTTGATTATTTATGGAGGCGTGTGAAATAAGGGTAGGGCTGTTTGCATTCGAAAAGTGCTTAGATAGTGAGTTTGATCTTCGCAACCTATGTGTGCCATTTCAACTCAGACACCAATTTTCTTTAAGCGAAAAGATAATTGAAGTTAATGTCAGTAATTATTTACTAGTAAGAATTGGTAAGAATATGCATTTAAATGTAATATTTCATGAAAACTACACGTAAATTGTAATATGAGAAAATATGAAGTTCAGGAGCAGCATTACCAAAAAAAGTGTTTTCCTAAGTAGAAAGAGATATTGACAGGCACGATGCATGGGTGACGCGATTGAGTAAATATGTGATTTAAACAAATGCTCAACGTAATAAACGTGAATAAATACAAATGTGGCTCATACGTTATTATTTCTTTTTTTCTAATATAATCTATTGGTATCCACAAAAATGTTGCCAAAATTTAATTATGTATTCGAGTATTTCTGTTTTAAATTGTTTGCAATCAAAAAGATATTATATGTGTGCTAAATAATTATTATAGAATAGAATAGATGTATTTAGATTGATTGTACATTCATGCTAATATTTTAATTCGTTATTGATTTTAATATGTATTATGTAGCTAAAATTAAGAAATCTGTAGTATTTCATTCCCTGATATGAATGGGTCTCTCCATATATTTACAAATTGCTTTTGCACACGATATTTTATTGGTTTTACTTCACGAACTTCTCCGCAGTTACTCGTAATTGCTTTCCTCGACATGCATTTCGCCGCTATTGGGAATTCAGCTAAAAAGTCTTTTCGTGAATATCCTCACCAAATTTCGCTCTCCATTCTCACTACATTTGAAAACTTCATGATCTTCGCTTCAGCACAGAATTATGTTCTGCAGGGAGTTGACGAAGCAAACGCGATGAGGAATTGCGGGCATAAGCTCTAATGGCTTATTACAGCGTTACATTGTTACTCTCACCGAATATATGACGTAGTGGACGCTTTGAATGTTCTCAGTGAGGAAGAAATACCGCTATTATTGTGAGTTTTATCAACATTTACATGTTATATCTAGTTTTCTCAGGAACTGAATTTGTCTATAAAAATCATCCCAGATGTATTATTCTGCATTACGCAATGTGCATCGGAAAGAGAAATACAAATAATTATCATAGAACACAGAACAAAATACTTAAACTATATTTTAAAGTTTTGCTGCTCTTTTACATTGAAATATGATATCAGTTTTTAAACGTGAAATATGCGTTACATTTTGATTGGAAATTGTTTAGTTTGCAATGGGAATTTATCAATTGGAAAATGACGTATTATGAAACACAAGTCATCAAAATGTCAGGAGACAGCATAATATTGTTTTTTTCTGTAAGTATCCTATATGGTATCATTTATGTTCGTTTAATATTCGAATGAAGATAATGATTCCGCATAGTCCAGCTGGCGGGTACGCGTGGAATACTGACCGCTGGCCTGTCGGGAGCGATCTGGGTAGTTGCGGATACAGAATGTGCCGTATTTTCTCATTAAATATTACGTCAATCCCCAAATGCCCGCAGTTTTTCTTTCGTTTGCATCGAGAGAAGTTTTGCGAGGGTCTATACTTAGAACTATGTACAGAGCATTAGTATTATAAGACATTTTGCATGTTATATCTAGAGAAAAACAGATTACTAAGAAAACACTTAAACATGGTTGGAACAAGTCCAAAATAATTGAGATATAGCTCCGAATTTGCCCCTCAGTACACCATAGTTTAATTTTATTATAACTTGGAAGAATGATTATACTAAGATTGAGAATATATATATATATAGTATATAATTATATATATATATATATATATTAATAAACGAAAAATGTCAATAAACACAATTAAAATAAATTTAGTTGAATTTCGTTTCCTAACCTCTTAAATCTAACTCAAGTGAAGTCCTTAAAGTCGCTTAAAATTTTCTTATTTCTTGGCAAATAGGAGTGACCGACTTTTTGATTGCCTAAATGGAACATTGAGCCATCTGTACCTCCGATTCTCACTGTGGCACCAACTTAGACATCACTGTATACTATTTTCCCACAAAATGAAGCTGACCTTCGACAAATGGTATTTTCAGAATGGCCCAAGGCTTCAAGTTGTCCAAGGCGCTGCTCTGAGCTTTTTGCTTTTAAGAGAAACTCGTAGAAGGAAAAGGCCCGAGGCTATGTTTACATGTCCCGTCCCGACGCGGTCCTTCTACGGCAGAGGCCACGTCAGTGGCCCAGCTACGCGACGACCAGCGCAACTGTCAGCTCAACGCCTTTGCTCTCGCCACGTTCGGAAACTTGAGCACGTGTTGATGGAGCGGAAATTTAGTAGCGCACACTTTTCTCGCACACAAATGTCATCAGTGGCTTCGTTTTTTTTGTTAGAACTGGAAATTAATATTCTCTTTGTGTTGATGGCATTTTCTTTCTTTGGAAAATCGTTTGTTTTCCAAAAGCTTTCAGCTTAATTTGAAAAACTAAACATATTTCAAAAGTATATTAAAATATATAATTGTTAACTAATGCAAATATGTGACAGACAACCGGAAAAGTAAAGTAAGTTTCTAAACAAAGTATGAAAATATTTTCCATTACATTGGACGAATCTGACGCACTTACTTCAAGTCGAAATAATTCGGAAATAGGTGTTCATATGGAGCGCACGCTAAGAACAGGTGTGCGAAGCCAAACACATTAGTGGGACCCTCAGGGACTCTCTTTTCTTTTAAACGTTTATATTCATATACGGCATATTTACTACGAAAATAACGAATGAACACGGAAGATGAAATTAAACAACTTTAATGACACATTGATAACATACAAATTGATTTTATGTTGCAACTTTATAGGTTGCCAGATAGTTGGGAGGCCTGTTCACCGCTAAAATGTGTATTTCCAAATTGTCGGCTTAAAACGATGAAATATAATGATTGATGTTATATAGTAATGGTTATCTTTCCTTGTCAAATTTTCACGAAGCACGCATATGGCCAAGGGACGACTATGCGCACGAACTTTGGTAAGTGTTTCTGATGTATTTTATGTGAACATGTAAAGAAGTCCTTAAGAACCTGGAAATTGATACCACGACTGAGTTTCTATCAAACCTCAAGTTACAATTGTACCGCAAAAAACAACTGCCAGAGAACAACACCTCTACAGGCATGTGGGATTTGAATACATTAAGTGTTGAAAAAACACCATTTTGGTCAAGCACAGCTGGTTGGGCATGCGAACTCCGCTTTGTGTGTACCGTTGCTCACACGTCCTTGGGCTAATATATGGGAGCAATCGTTTCAGTGATGCAAAATATTTTGTGTAAAAATACGAAAATATAGCAACTTACGTTTTATGTTAGTTAGAATGAAAATCATTAGACTTTCCGTTTCATTCTACTGGCCTAGATAAAATGCCGAGTGTGAAAATGTCGTTGTATTTGACAAACTGCTGCATAAAGGCACTTGGGGTTCGGAAACTAATAGAACTTAATTATAATGTGTGCATTTACACGTCCTGACTACGGTGACATTATTTACCGAAGAAAATACACAACACGAGGCATAAAAAATTATAATTGTCGTACACTTGCGGTATTATTTAATTATTATTATTATTTATTATTATCAATTATTATTATTATTATTATTAATATTATTATTATTATTATTATTATATTATAACCTTTAAAATGAGCTAGAAACTTAGAAGATTAGATAAAAAAGAGATTATGACGGAGTGCGTGACCCGTTAATTTAAATAGTATATTGTGGCGCAAAGATTTTGTTTTGTTATGGTTTTCAACTCACCAAAAGCGCATCTACTTAAAACATGATGTTTGAAATAATTAGAGCTGCAATAATTTTATGGATCCCAAAAACCGTTTGAAGCATTCTTTTCCCTTTCATTGCACTAGTATTAAAATTTCGAGCTACTAAACCTCCTTAGAAATAAAGCTAGCAGAAATCTGCCCTTCAAAAAAGTAAAAGAGCCAAATTTCGGGAATTGAAATATAGTCTAAAAAAACTTTAAGTTTGAAAATTAATTTAGTTTTTTTTAAGAGTTTCGTTGTATTTGCCTTGTAGGTGTTTGATTGTTTTGCACGTTCCCAATTATCGTATACACATTTTATTACATATGCGTTCGTAACCTTGCGGGATATATTGGGAAGTAATCCGATCCTTGGAAGAACTATTTAAAATGTTGTCCGGCAATCCTTTAAACTATTCCTCTATGTTTTCGCACAGCATTTTCTTTTCTCTACATAAATTACTCTAATGATTGCAGAATATTTCGCAAGATTTAAGAATAATTTAAGAAACACATTATTCTTTGAGAACGAATTTCTATTGCTCTTACTGTACTAAGTTTTTCTCTCCAGAAACATTCCAAAGTAATTCTATTCTTTGTAATTCTTTCAAAAGCAAAATCGGTGAAATTGAAGTATTTCAAAACAAATCTTAAAATGAAGGTGATAAGAAAAGCAAATTAATTTTTGAATTTGATAGAATAAGACAAAACGCAGAGTTGATTGGGATAAATGTTGGAATGAATAAACGTAATTTAGTTATATATTTATTCGTGATTTTAAATTCTATAATTAGAATATAGTATTTTGCTGACGAGCTAACCCAATTGTATACATCATTTACATTCAAATGCTCATGGAAACACTTTAAGATCAATTGCAACATAGATCACATGAAAGAAATGGTGTACTGCACACTCAGAACTATAACTTGATTAATATAAAGATATCAAGATTAAAAAAATGGATTTGCAAAATGTTTATCTAGAAATATTTCACTTTTTTAGTCCACCGACTCAAAATAATCTATTTATTCAGTGCAATTATTTTATCTGAATTTTTTTTGTATTGCGCACTTTAATTCCAAATTTCATTAATTTTTTTTTAATATTTCCGATTGAATGACATTAATTTTAAAACTAAAAAAATAATAAATGAATTCAAAGTTGACTACAGTAGCGTCGAAAAAATATTTTGGAAATTTTAATAGCAATGAAAAACATTCCAACTTCCATTCTACATGGTACAACGAATGTATATATACACATGTCTTTCAAGGTTTAGGAATGAAATATTCAGCATATAAAACGAAAAATGTTTAATCGAATATATTGGTTACGAAATGTATAAAATTGATATACACATAACTTATATCATTTTTAGGTGATGAATAAAAATTAAAAATCCTCTTGCAATGTTATAAAGTAATAACTTGAAACTTACATCCGCTTATATTCCCTAACAATTTATAGTCATGAAAAACAGTCGCAACATTCCATTCTAACATGTACACGACTGTATTAATATACTATGTCTCAAGGGTTTAGAATAAATGATTCAGGCATATAAAACGAATAAATATTTATACGAATGATATTGTTAGAATGTTATTAAAATTTATACAATTCTTATAATCATTTTTAAGCGTTGATTAAATAAAAATTTAAAAAATCCTCTTGCCAAATGTTATAAGGAATAACTTGATACTTACATCAATACGTTATATCCCCTGATGAAATTTTTGCAGATGAAAATGTATGATGGAAGTTTGAAAATACATAGCCAGTGGTAGCAGGAAGTTGAAGAGAAAGCGAGGAGGCTTTTATGAGCGGGCCAAACGCAGTCTGAAAGAGAATCAGAACGTTCGATCAGTAAACCGCTCCGGTCGCATCGAATGGCTCTAACGAGAACTGAAGGGTCTCCTCGCTTCTGTTTCGTTCTCTGCCGCCTCCCCAGCCACCCTGTTGTGTCGCGCGTCCTATTCCATTCACCAGCGACCAACCTCGCAGTCATTCCACGATGGCAACGGCACAACAGAAAACGGAGCGAAACCACACACGAGTCAATGGTTTTTTAACAATGTACAACGAATTCGTACTTGAAAACGTGTTTTTTAATCAAAATAACGAGTGTCCAAAATAATTTTGATTCTCTTCTGCCATTTCAAATAGGAAGAAGAAATCAAACATTTTATTAGCGTTTGCAAAAGTTTAAATTATCACATATAAGAGAATATGAGCTGTGTTATGCAATATTAGAGAATTCATCATTACTTTTGTAATTTTCCAACTAATTGTAATTAATTACAGATAAATCTCTTCGTTTTGAATAACATACAAATATGTTTTCGAAGTAAACATATCTGAAAAAAAAATGATTTAAACACAAACTGAATCACTAATTAATTAGTTTTGTTATTAGGTTACATTAGAGAATAAAAGAAATAAATCAATAAAATTAAAGTTAATACGCTGGAATGACATGTAGTGTACGCTTGTAAATCATGTTATTTATTTCGTGACCATTGAAACTTTAACCACTGGCGTTGAAATATTAAAACTGCAAATTTTTTCTTTTGTTAATACTTTTGGCGTAACAATCTTACGAAACTCTTTCCTGGCACTTCCGAAACGCCTGGGCAGCCAGACAATGGGCCAGGAAGCCGACTCATCTCATACCCAAATTAAAATCATTCTTCATTCCATTCGTCCATTAACGCCGCGGCTGACTATCGTAAACAACTGAAAGGTTCTTCGTGGCTGGCGGGCTTTCCTCGGCAGAGGTCACTTGCGTATGTTGAATCAGGAGTCGCAGGCGCCACCGCGCCAAGATCACAAAAGACAGCTGGGCGCGCCAAGGGGAGCCAGCGGCGTGGCGGAGCTGAGGGGTTGGGGGCGGTTGTCGCTGCGAGGTTGCGGGCCTAGTGCGGGCATGAGCTCTTTGCGGCCAAAGCGGAAAAAAAAACGGCCAGCGCGAACACAGGTAAACGCGTCGCCCTCGCTTCACGGGCGCTTTCAGCGTCGAAATTCGCAGAATCGCATTAAACAGAATTCGCAAAATAAAATTTGCAACAGCTGCGCTATGCGTGTAACATGTTTAAAACTAATGAGAAGTAGGTTGTTATAAATAATAAACATGAACTTGTGTGTTACAACGCGGCTTGTACTTGAGTATCAAGCGCAGAAAAGGAATTGACCAAATTGGCAGGATTTTTTCACGGGATAAATCAATGCGTTCTTAGTTAACATCATCGAATCCCACACCGACTGCTTGTCTTAAGAGAAATGATTTTCTTTCTCAACACAATTAATAAAAATTTTTATTACAGATTTAACGCCTAACATGTTCATAACGTATATCAAGCACCCATCCATTTCTCCAAGAAACTAATCCTAATATCTTAAGCAATTTATTAATACCGCAAAAACCC
>BOPP01000109.1:977335-998467 GCA_017312745.1 Gryllus bimaculatus
GTCACAGCAACGCGTTCCATTCTAATAGTTTGGATTCGCGTTAGTATATTTGTCAACGTTCGTTTTCTAAATGTCTGAATTGTGCATTGTGATCCGAAAATGTAAGGTTTTCCTAATCGCTTTTGATTTCTTTCAACCTTCGAATGCCTGTAACGCTTTACGTCATTGCATAGAGGACGTACTTGCGGGTCTCCCTCCTTTCGAAGTGACCCATACCCTTTGGTTCTTTGGTACCCCTGCAAATAAATTTTGATGCTCTACGCTTGGAATTTTCTAGATTCTTTGCGGAATTCTGTACGGGTCCAAATTACGCGCCATAATTCTAACATAGCGTCGCACTAATGATATAATATGCAAGTTCTTTCGCTCTTCACTGCATACTCTTTCAGTATCCGCATAAGAAAATGTAAATCTATTTCCTGGCTGTTCCTACACACAAAATGATTGATTTCGCAGCTCAATTTTCTGTCTACTGTATTCCTAAAATTTGCAAAAACTGGGCTCCGAAGTTTATAACATTACTGTTCCCTGTGGAATCCTGATTACACTGTCCCTTGTGGGAATTCCTGACGTGACGTTTCTCGCAGATTCATAAGTAACATCCCATTCGGACGTTTGTTTCCTGTTTCGAAGTTGTTTCGTTTATACCACGCAACCACTTTTAGTGCATACCAGAATCTTTAATTTATTTATAATACGATCTGGATGAACAACATCAAAAGCTTTGGAAAAGTCTATTACTATTAGGTCGACCCTTTCCCTTCCATCAACTTACGTCGGCTAGTCTTTGTAGAAGTGAGCTAGCTGACTTCGCATGAGAAACTATTTCTGAAACCGTGCTGAATCCTGATAAACCACTCCCTGCCCCTCCATTCGTTTCTGTATAGCTTGAAATTAGATGTTCCATAAGTCTGCTGGACTGATGTAAGGCTAACGACCAATAGTAATTAAGTATTGTCTATCAGCTCTCTAATCTTCCGGTATGGCAAGCGTTGTTTATGAACATTAAATAACCTAATTAAATAAGATAGAATAGCATCTCCACCTAGATTTTAATGATGTCGTGGAATATACCATCAGGACCCAGTGATTTTCCTCTTTCATTTAATTTTACAATTTTCCGCAAATTATTTACTATAATATGAAATCTACTCTATCTACCAGCGCTGGACATCTGAATTTCTGCTACAGGAAACCGAGATGAAATATGCGGTATAAAGCCTGCGCTTTTTTCCTGTCGTCCGTTATTAGCAACTATTAACAGAACAACTGAGATTCGTCGTTTACTCCTTTCCGTCTACGAACGTATTTAAAAAAACTGGACCAATTATCACTGTCCTTCCCACATCAAGAATATGCTTCCCAAATGAAGTTCCTCTCTGCCATTTTAATTTTCCTTTCTTCAATGCTTTTAAATAATTTCGAAAATAAGGTCATATGAGGTTTCATTACGTGTGTCTGTGCTTAAAAATGCTTCTTCTGGTTTTCTTTCATCGCTAATCTTTGCCATTCAAATTATTCCGGATTGCCAGTTACTTTTTAACAATTTACTGAGTACAAAAGCCTGCTCAGCATTTACTAAAATATTTTTAAACTCTCACCTTATTTATTCCATTCTTCCTCCTATTCTAAGAAACTGGCCATATCGTTCTCTTAAGTAATTTTGAAACCCTTGTTCATTCGCTTTCTTGTATTCCTTCATACAATACCGGTGGTAATACTTTTCTTTGAGATACTTAACTGTAAATCGACTAAAACGACATCCCAGCTTTCATGCATCTCGGAAGTTGAGATGAAGGCCGTCCCGTCTTCGTGCCCGAGCCAGTGATTAGGATCAACGAACAGCAAATCAAATGTCTCGCAAGCCCATAGTAATCCACAATTCACGTCCCGAATTTTACTAATGTGGACATCATTCCGGCGCATAACTCCGGAAACAATGACCCTCCCATATTTAAATATAAATCCAATGGCATGCTCTAGTTCGACATGTTTAATTGTGTCGTAAACAGGTTGCCGTTTCCGCGTATTGGTTCCTACATGAATTAGAACCACTTCTGTCTGTTCATTTGGTTCGGATTTATTCACAACCGAAGTCATTCGAGCAATATCTGCTCCGGTAAAGAGAGATACGTCGGCACTTTTATTTTTCAATATGCCGCCGCTGTGCCGCAGCATCGAGTCGCCTAGAACCGTTACGTTAGTATATGGATCACCTGGCTGAAGAGACTCGCTCCTATTTGGCCGCTCGTTCCTCTTCTCTTTTTCATGTGGGACGCGGACATTTTGCTCTTCCTTTCCTATGCTGACGGCTTCTAAATCCCTGATTTTAACGTCAGTTCTCCAATATGACTGGAAGCCTGTGCCAAATCCGCTTTCAGTCTTCTAATTCTCCGCTCGTTCCTAGATTCTGTTTATCGGCGTAATGCCGTTAATAAATGTAAGTTTATTTACACTTTTCTGCTGGATATGAAATATACGGATTCAACTGAAAGTCTCAGGGCGATTTATTGATCATAGGAATTAAGAGTTGGAAAGTTTCTGTAAGCCCTGCGGTAAGATACGAATTCAATCAATTATTTCCATTAAATCAATTAAATTCTATTAAATTGGATTCTTTCAAGTTAGGACTAAAATGAGGATCAGACCCGAAAACGGGAAGAAGACTAGTTGGACATGAAATAACGATGTTGAACATTGTTGTTCGTCAAGGACTAGTCTCACATCCCTTTCCTGAAAGCCTTTTATCTACAGATAGCGAAAAGGTAGGTAATTGTAAGTATGGAGCGTTTAACTAAAAGCTCGTACAACATGAAGTGGAGCGAGCTTATTCGCGCTACATTACGGGAATAGAGGTTAAATTTATGAAACTGATAATGCCAGAGGCTGTGGCCGCGCAGTGTTAATTCTGCACCGCGTCGTATTTCTCGCGGGATTAATGGAGCCGCTTGCGGGCGGAGCTCCTCCCCTCTGTAGGCTCAGCGCGCGAACCTGACCGCGGCGCCGCTCGCCGTAACACGAACAGAGGGGCCTCGGGGCGCGCGGTCCACGAGAGAGAGAATCGGAACCAATGCGAAGGAATGTCCTCCAATCGCCTTCACCACCATCATTGCTGTTGAGAGCTTTTGGCGTTCAGCCCTAGGACCCAATTCCATCCGCAAGAAGTTTGTGGTGGGGAAACAGTGCTCTCGGCAGGTGTTCTCGAGATTGATCCAGTTCTCCTGCCTCTCTACCGATCATTGTTTCATTATTCTTCTCATCACCCTTATCGCTATCATTGTTAATTAGATCATCATTCATGGACCTCAGCAGTTGAAAGTTCTGTAAATTTAAATGAAATAAATAATAAAATATATGGAGGACAACGCTATAACCCTCTTACGATGAAATCTTCCATTTATTTGTCACGCTTACTTCGTGGATTCTGCCATATACGACGCGTAACTTTCACCACAACAACGTTATTGTCCAGAGCCTTTACGTCGCGAGTAAACATTTTATTCAAATTATAACTTACTCTTGAGGTGCATTTACCTGTCCTAAAAGCACCACTGCTTTGATTATTTATGGAGGCGTGTGAAATAAGGGCTGTTTTGCATTCGAAAGTGCTGAGATATTGAGTTTGAATCTGCGAACCTAGTGTGTCATTTCAACTCAGCAACAATTTCTTTAAGCGAAAATAATTGAAGTTAATGTCAGAATTATTTACTAGTAAGAACTTGGTAAGAATATGCATTTAAATGTATATTTCATGAAAACTACACGTAAAATTTGTAATATGAGAAAATATGAAGTTCAAGAGCAGCATTACCAAAAAAGTGTTTTCTAAGTAGAAAGAGCATATTGACGGCACGATGATGGGTGACGCGATTGAGTAAATATGTGATTTAACAAATGCTCAACGTAATAAACGTGAGATACTAATACAAATGTGGCTCATACGTTATTTATTTCTTTTCTGTCTAATTATAATCTATGATAGTCCACAAAAATGTTTGTGAAAATTTAATTATGTATTCGAGTATTTCTGTTTAAATTGTTGCAATCAAAAGATGATGATTGCTGTGCTAATATAATTATTTTAGAATAGAATAGACGTATTTAGATTGATTGTCATTTCATGCTAATATTTTAATCACGAGTTCGTTATTGATTTTAATATGTAGTATGTAGCTAAAATCTAACAAATCGTATATTTCATTCCCTGGAATTGAAATGGGTCTCTCCATATATTACAATTGCTTTTTGCTACACGAATATTTTATTGTTTTACTTTCAGAACGTTCTCGCAGTTACTGTAATTGCTTTCTCGACACTGCATTTCCGCGCTATTGGGAATTCAGTAAAAAGTCTTTTCCGTGAATAATCCTCACAAATTCGCTTCTCCATTCTCACTACATTTGAAAACTTTCATGGATCTTTCGCTTCAGCACAGAATTATGTTCGTGCAGGGGAGTTGACGAAGCAAACGCGATGAGGAATTGCGGGCATAAGCCTCTAATGGCTTTTACAGCGTACATTGTTACTCTCACCGTATATATGAACGTAGTGTGACGCTTTGAATGTTCTCAGTGAAGAAAATACCGCTATTGATTGTGAGTTTATCAACGTTACATGTTATATCTAGTTTCTCAGGAACTGAATTTGTTATAAAATCATTCCCAGATGTCATTATTCTGCATTACGCAATGTGCACCGGAAACAGAAAATACAAAAAATTGTCATAAGAACACGAACAAAATATTAAATATATTTTAAAATTTTGCTCTCTTTACATTGAATATGATATCAGTTTAAACGTGAAATATCGTTACATTTCTGATTGAATTGTTTAGTTTGCAATGGGAATTATCAATTGAAAATGACGTATTTATGAACACAATGTCATTCAAAATGTCAGGAGACGCATAATATTTGTTTGTTTTTCTGTAAGAATCCTATATAGTATCATTTATTGTTCGTTTAATTCGAATGAAGATAATGATTCCGTAGTCCAGCTGGCGGGTACGCTGGCAATACTGACTGCTGCCTGTCGGGAGCGATCGTGGGGTAGTGCTGGATACAGATGTGCCGTAATTTTCATTAAATATTACGTCAATCCCCAAATGCCGAGTTTTTCTTCGTTTGCATCGAAGAGAAGTTTCGACGTCTATACTTAGAACTATGTACAGAGAATTAAGTCATTATAAGTACATTTTTGCATGTTATACTAGAGAAAACATGGAATTACTAGAACACTTAAACATGGTTGGAACAAGTCCAAAATAATTGAGATATAGCTTCCGAATTTGCCCCTCAGTAACCATAGTTTCAATTTTATTATAACTTGGAAGAATGATTATACTAAGATTGCCCCAAAATGAAGCGACCTTGACAATGTATTTCAGAATGGCCAAGGCTTCAAGTTGTCCAAGGCGCTGCTCTGTAGCTTTGCTTTTAAGAGAAACTCGGTAGAAAGGCCCGAGGCGTGTGTTTACATGTCCGTCCCTCGGACGCGTCTTCCTACGGGGCAGAGGCACGTCAGGCGGTCCAGCTACGCGACGATAGCGCACTGGCAGCTCAAGCGCACTTTGCCTCTCGGCCACGTCTCGGAAACTGGAGCACGTGTTGATGGAGCCGGAAATTTAGTAGCGCACCCTTTTGTGGCACAAATGTCATCAGTGCTTTCGTTTTTTGTTAGAACTGAAATAAATTGTCTCTTTGTTTGATGGCATTTCTTCTGAAAAATCTTTTTTCCAAAAGTTTTCAGCTTAATTTGAAACTAAACATATTTCAAAAAGTAGATTAAAATATAATAATTGTTAACAAATGCAAATATGTGACAGACCAACGGAAAAGTAAAGTAAGTTCTAAACAAAGTAATGAAAATATTTTCCATTACATGGACGAATCTGAGGCACTTAGTTCAAGTCGAAATATTCGGAAATAGGTGGTCATATGGAGCGCCAAGAACAGGTGTGCGAAGCCAACTATATTAGTGGACCCCTCAGGACTCTCTTTTGCTTTAAACGTTTTTATTCATATACGGCATATTTTACGACGAAATAAACGAAATGAACACGGAAGATGAAATTACAACTTTAATGACACATTGATAAATACAATTGATTTTATGTTGCAACATTTATAGGTTGCCAGATAGTTGGGAGGGCCTTTCACCTAAAATGGTGTATTTCCAAATTGTCGGCTTAAAACGATGGAAAATAATGAATTGATTATATATAATGGTTACCTTCCTTTCAAATTTTCACGAAGCACGCATATGGCCAAGGACGACTAAGCACGATACTTTGTAAGGTGTTCTGTGTATTTTATGTGAACATGTAGAAGTCCTTTAAGACCTGGAAATGTACCACGACCTGAGTTTTCTAATCAAACCTCAGTTACAATGTACCGCAAAAAAACACTGGCCGAGAACAACACCTCTACAGGCATTGTGGATTTGATACATTAAGTGTTGAAAAAACACATTTGGTCAACACCAGCTGGTTGGGCATGCGAACTCCGCTTGTGTGTACCGGGTTGCTCAGACGTCCTTGGGCTAAATATGGGAGCAATTGTTTCAGTGATGCAAAATATTTTGTAAAATACGAATATATACAACTACGTTTATGTAGCTAGAATGAAAATTCATTAGCTTTCCATTTCATCTACTGCCTAGTTAAATGCCAAGTGTGAAGAAATGTCGCGTTATTGACAAATACTGCTTCATAAAGGCACTTAGGGTTAGGAAAACTAATAGAACTTAATTATAACGTGTGCTATTTACACGCACATACGGCGAATATTTACGAAGAAAGTATACAAAACGAGCATAAAATTATGATTGCTTGTACACTTGCGTATTATTATTATTATTATTATTATTATTATTATTATTATTATTATTATTATTATTATTATTATATTAAAATGAGCTAGAAACTTGTTAGAAGATTAAAAAAGATTATGAACGGAGTGCGTGACCCGTTATTTAAACTAGATATTGTGACGCAAGATTTTGTTTTGTTTAGGTTTTCAACCCACAAAAACGCATCCTACTTAAAACATGATTTTGAAATAATAGGGCTGCAAATAATTTTAGGGGAGCCCAAAAACCTTTTGAAGCATTTCTTTTTCACTTTCATTGGCACTAATATTAAATTTTCGAGCTACTAACCTACCTTTAGAATAAAGCTAGCAGAAATCTGCCCTTCAAAAAAGTGAAAAGAGCCCAAATTTCGGGAAATTGAATATAGTCTAAAAATAACTTTAAGTTTGAAAAATTAATTTGAAGAGTTTCGTTGTATTTGCTTGTAGGTGTTGATTGTTTTGCACGTCCCAATTTCGTATAACATTTTATTACATATGCGTTCGTAACCTTGCGGATATATTGGGAAGTAATCGATCCCTTGGAAGAACTATTTAAAATGTTGTACGGCAATCCTTATAACTATTCCTCTATTTCCTTTCGCACAGCACTTTCTTTTCTCTACATAAATTACTCTAATGATTTGCCAGAATATTTCCAAGATTTAAGAATGAATTAAGAAACACATTATTCTGAGAACGAATTTCTATTGCTTACTGGTACTATTTTCTCTCAGAAACATTCAAAGTAATTCTATTCTTTGTAATTCATTTTCAAAAGCAAAATCGGTGAAATGAAGTATTTTCATAAAAAATCTTAAAAATGAAGGTGACAAGAAAAGCAAAATAATTTTGATTTGAAAAAGACAAAAGCAAGTTGTTGGGTAAATGTGGGAATAAACGTAAGTATAATATTGATTCGTGATTAATTTAAATTAGAAAAAGTGTTTTTCGGATCATTGAGAAACCAATGTTACATTTCAAAATGCCATGGAAACATTTAAGACAATGCAAAAGATAATGACAAGGTAGCACGCCAGCTAAAATAATTGATATAAAATTCAAATTAAAAACATAAAATGTTTATGAAATATTTCACTTTTTTAGTCCACCGACTCAAAAATAATTTCTTTATTCAGTGCCATTATTTTATCTGAATTTTTTTGTATTGCGCACTTTAATTCCAAATTTCATTAATTTTTTTTTAATATTCCGATGAATGACATTAATTTTAAAACTAAAAAATAATCAATGAATCAAAGTTGACTACAGTACGTCGAAAAAATATTTTGCAATTTAATAGCAATGAAAAACATTCCAACGTTCCATTCTACATGTACACGAATGTATATATACCATGTCTCAAGGGTTTAGAATGAAATATTCAGCATATAAAACGAATAAATGTTTATACGAATGATATTGTTACGAATGTATAAAATTGTATACAATACTTATATCATTTTTAGGTGATTGAATAAAAATTAAAATCCTCTGCCAATGTTATAAAGTAATAACTTGAACACTTACATCCGCTTATATCCCCTGATGATAATTTTTGCAGATGAAATGTATGATGGCAAGTTGAAATACTAGCAGTGGTAGCAGGAAGTTGAAGAGAACCGAGGAGGCTTTTATGAGCGGGGCCAACGACAGTCGGGAGAATCGACGTCGTCCCAGAAACCGCTCCGCGTCGCATCGAATGCTCCTAACGAGAACTGAAGGGTCTTCCTCGCTTCTGTTCGTTCTCTGCCGCCTCCCAGCCACCCTGTTGTGTCCGCGCCTTCCATTCACCGCGAACGCAACCCTCGCAGCTCATTCCACGATGGCAACGGCCACAACAGAAACGGAAGCGAGAGACGCACACACAGGTCAATGGTTTTACAATGTACACGAAATTCGTAACTTAAAACGTTTTTTTAATAAATACGAGTGTACCAAATAATTTTGTTCTCTTCTGCCATTTCCAAATAGGAAGAAATCAAACATTTTATTAGCGTTTGCAAAAGTTAAAGTTATCACATAATAAGAGAATATGAGCTGTGTTATGCAATATTTAGAGAATTCATCATTACATTGTAATTTCCAACTAATTGTAATTAATTACCAGATAACTCTCATCGTTTTGAATAATATACAAATAATGTTTTCGAAGTAAACATATCTGAAAAAAAAATTGATTTAATACAAACTGAATCACTAATTAATTAGTTTTGATTATTAGGTTTACATTAGAAGAATAAAAGAAATTAAATCACAATAAAATTAAAGTTAATACGCTGGAATGTACATGTAGTGTACGCTTGCGAAAGCATTATTTATTTCGTGACATTGAAAATTTAAAACACTGCTTGAATATATAAAACTTGCAAATTTTCTTGTTAATACTTTTCGCTAACAGATCTTACGAAACTCTTTCCTGCACTTCCGAAACGCCTGCAGCCAGAACTGCCAGAAGCTCGACTCATCTCAATACAAATTAAATCATTTCTTCATTCCATCTCGTCCATTAACGCGACGCGCTGACTCATAAACAACTGAAAGGTCCTCGGTGGCTGGCGGGCTTTCCTCGGCAGAGGTCACTGAGTTCGTTGAATCAGAGTCCGCAGCGGCGCCACCGTCGCAGATCAAAAGACAGTGGCGCGCCAGAGGCCACGGCGTGGGCGGAGCTGAGGTGGGGGCGGTGGTCGCGGGACGTGCGGCCTGCGGCCACTGAGCTCTTTGAGGCAAAGCGGAAAAACAAACGCCAGTCGCGACACAGGTCACGCTCGGCCTCGCTTCCACGGGCGCTTCAGGTCGAAATTCGCAGAAATCGATAACAGATTCCGCAAAATAAAATTTGCAACAGCTGCGCTATGCGTGTAACATTGTTTAAAACTAATGAGGACGTAGGTGTTAAAAATAAACATGACTTGTGTGTAGCAACGCGTGCTTGTACTTGAAATGTACTCAAGCCGCAGAAAGGAATTGACCAATTGGCAGGATTTTTCACGGATAAATACATGCGTTCTTAGTTACATCATCGAATCCCCATCGACTGCTTGTTCTTAAGAGAAATGATTTTCTTTCTCAACAACAATAATAAAAATTTTATTACAGATTTACGCCTAACATGTTCATAACTTATATCAAGACCCATCCATTTCTCCAAGAACTAATGCTAATATCTTAAGCAAATCATATTACTGCATAAAACCCACAATCCACGGAACCCAAAAGTCTTCGATCTAACCTCCATGACCTCATGAACCGTTTGCTTGTTTATCCAGGATCATCTAACATATCTCCCCGTTGATAGAAAGAGAAAAATGCTACGCTACGTTTCACTCATGGAGATTGCTTTACGAACCTCTTCCATGTTCCACACGTGAAGCCAGTCCGCCATATTGGTGTGTTCAAACCACGTCTGTCAAACAAGATAATAAATGGGTAAAACTAATTTTTCAATGGAACTGAATAATCTTCGGAATATTGAATAGTATAATAACTAAAACGGAAAAATCTTCATTACCAATTGTGGGCTAAAGTACTATCAGTGCGTGAAAACCAAAACCTCAAATTTAAAACGTCAAGAATACTACATTACGCCTTCTGCCTTTGATATTTCTCACAAAAAGTATGCAAATAAATAAAAACTTAACACTGTTACAATTATAAAGGAGTATGTGGTGCTCTAATTATTACGAACTATTCTCAGAAATTGTCTTACCACAATATTCGAAGTCTGGCTATCATAACAACTATATGATTTTTTTAAAAAAAGCACATTTTCTTACAGGACTGTTAAGTACTATCACTAAAAATTAGGTAATCTCATCTTAAATCCAAAATGCAAGGTCCTAATGTCTGGAGCTTATAGATGCGCATTGTGCAAATATTTCGTTGTTTTTTCTATTTTTTTTTGTTTTGCTTTTTGTATGAGAGTCAAAGATAATACTCGTACCGCTAGTTATCATTCTGAAGATATCATCAAAGAATAATTATTCCTGCACAATTTACTTATCTTATGTGTGGCAGAAAATCTACTAAGATTGTTGGAACAGCGAGATTCCACAAACGTTCGTATCATAAAACAGATCTACACAATTCTCTTCTTGAAAATGAACCGACTATAACTTGCTGTGTGAATTAGGGTGCCAGTTGTCTTTTTGCACACCTCTAATCCACAGTGCTCTTCTCTCTGGTATGGAGAAAAAATCAGGAAAAGGAATTAACCAATATATTCACATTTTACTACGTTATTCAAATCATGTAAAGTAACTACTCATATAGGAAAAGTAATTAACGCCTTCCCCGAACGATTATGCCACAACATTGACGTACTCTTTCGAAAGCTTGTTAAACTGGCCAAGGCTTTTAAATATTAAAATCTGTGATGAAAAACATACGTCAATAAGATGATACCTACAAGAGTTTTGGGCACAGCAATATGGCGGTTCATTGCTTTAGGTGGCTTCACGTTTGTGACGTCATGCCATCTCCCTGTATTCCTAGCTCCATGGTTACAATGTTACCACCCCTTCGCGGAACGATAGTTGTGTGAAACTTTTCCTCTGAAATCAAAGTTATTTTTAAACCTTTTTGTGAAATAGCTTTGCAGTACTCATGAAGTATCAGTACACAAATTATTATTCTCCTCTCCTGCAAACATGCACACAAACTTCACACGGATTTTTTTAAATTAACGTTCACCAAGAAACTACTATTAACAAAGAAGACACATTATGACGTTGATTATGAGTGGGCCTCTCAGATACTAGTTTGAAATTTTGCGACGCAAACTCATTTCTAAATGTAGACGAAAGACACTTCCTTTTTTATGACTTCTCCTCCCTGGACAAGATTTTGCTTTACTTTACGTTGTACGTATTTCTGAACATTATTTACTGGGACTTAGAGACCCTTGATGAGGATGATGAGGTGAATTATGATTGAAAAATATGGAAACGCGGAAAAAACTGCCGAGAGTTCACATTAGACAAATGAATTCTAGTTCAATTGGCGAGGGCTCGAACACGAGTCACATTGGAGGATGGCGTATGATTTAGCAATTAATCCACGAAATCTTATTGATAAAATGACCATGCGAGGTGACTGTCGACGATACAGAATAATGGATGGGATGTTGGTGGGAGTGTAAGAAAGCCTGCCTCTCACGAGACTCGAGCAAATCCTTCAACTCCCTTCCTAACTGAGACTGGCACGATGCTTTGAATCGTTAAAAACAAGTGACAAGCAAACACTGTGAACATATGTTGCGACCACTCTGAATCATTCAGGGTACAACTGAAGGCCTTTGAAAGGGTTAGGATGAATGGTACTTTCATAATGTCTTTTCAACATATATTTTACAGAAACATCTTTAATTATTACTTTACTTAAAATCTCTGTCTTTGACTCACTATCTTATCCTACCTTTTCGCTCTCATCGCAATTTCATAGCTTCGTTCACTCGCAACGCAGCCTCTTTTCCCGCATTTAATCGTAATCCCATCACATTGTTAAATTTATTTTTAACACAAAATAAAGTGAACTACTCTGATTAGTACCATTTACATAGACTGCCTTCAACCGACTACACAGTCACATACACCAATTATTTTCCATATGTTTCACAACACCATACTGAATCGAAAATCTCATCCCATAAAGACATTACTGATGAACAGTTTTTTTTATTTAAATGAAAATATACTAGATGTGAAACATACTATGAATAAGGAATTTGTTGCCAGCACCTAATTAGCAGTACGTCGCTTGAATGAAATTACACTTATTACGTACTGATTTTTTTTAGATTTGACACCAAAATCTCCTACTACATTTCCCCATTTATTCCCCAAGTCGTGTCGTATCTTCACTGTGAATGGCGAACGGTCGGCGCCACGCCTTCTGCTTCGTAGCCGCTGCCGTCGCTACTCACCACATAACTAGTGGCGAAGTCTAACAGGCGAATATTGAAACATCTTGCACGGGGAGCACAATTTAGCACTCCATCGTGCCAGAGATCTATATTTACTGCGCCAAATATACGCGCGCTCCGAACCGTGCCTCCGCGCCGCCGGGCCGCCCCGCCCCCACCCCAACCATCCCCACCGCCGTAGGCAGACCCGGCCGGAGGCGCAGGTGCCAGGCACCCCGCCCCCCAGCTCCCCCTCAACGGCTTCAATCTCCTGCCGGAATTTGTTTTTCACCACTCACCTCCAGCCCTCATCAACTTTTTTAGTTTCATCTCGCTAAGTGTCTGTAAATTACTTACTACCTTAATTGCAAAGCCACTATTTAACATACTACATATTATTTTTATTCATATTGCTTCCCATCGTTCACTTACCCACCCATTCACTTCATCCCGTGAATCGCCGCCATTCCTCGTTTTCAACCGTTATCTCCCTAAATCCCGCTATTTATCATTCCTTTCTTTGCCGTTCAGGACCGCGTCCGTCGCACATTGTGTTTCTCTGGCAGCTCCGGCTTTGCTTTTATTCACCTTCCCATATCTATTCATGTCCTCCCTTTTTACCCCATGACCTGCCCAGCACAGAGCGCATCACGGCCTTTTCGCCCCCTGCCGTACAGCCGCGACGAGTCCCGCCCCGCCCCGCCCCGCCCCGCCCCGCCCCGCCCCGCCCCTCCCCGCCCCGCCCCGACCCGACCCGCCCCATCCCGACCCGCCCCGACCTGCCCGCTCCGCTCCGGCCCCGCTCCGCTCCGCTCCGTCCGCCCCGCTCCGCTCCGCCCCGCCCCGCCCGCTCCGCTCCGCCCCGCCGCCCCCGTCCCCCGCCCGCCCGCCCCACCCGCTCCGCCCCCACCCGCCCCGCCACCCCGCCCCGCCACACCCCGCCCCGCTCCGCCCCGTCGCACCGTGCCCCGCCGCGCCACGACGCGCCATACCGCGCCACGCCGTGGCGGCGTCTTGAAGCATGGCTTCAAGTGGATCCGCTCATTAAGCTGTAGGGTCAGCTCCCTGGCAAACTTCCCGCAGCCCCACTGCAGCAGAGACATTTGGAAACAACCAACAAGAAGCGCGCGCTAATGGACAATAAACGAAAAACTATGCGAGTTTGGATAGCGCGGACACAAACTATGTGTGAGGGATTCAAGTAGACGTACGGTATTTAAAGTCAACCATTATGAGCGTCATTAGTCTCCAGAAGCGTTTACATTTTGTTTGCTATTATGGATTATAGTCTTCTGGACAAGAATTGAGGGCAAATGTACGTAAAAGAACTCCTAAAAGTTTCATAAAACGGGATTGAAATGTAGGATTAAGCACCACAGATGTGAAATGAAGATTTTAATTCAATACGAGGCGAACAGCACATATAAAACAATGTCATCTTCTCTTTTTGTCTCCTCTAGTGTTGTCTCCACGGACGAATAGTTCACTATTTTACGTTTTCTCTTCTTGGAATACAAGCGTGTAGAGGACACTTATTCTGCAAAAGGATGTTCCTTCGGCAGACCTGCCTTAAATATAGGCATTAACAAAAAGAAGCGACAGCAGCCGGAACGATTTTCCTCTCTTGTCTATTGCGTCAAGACGTTTCTTAGAGCAGCTAGTATGAGATTTTGCTTAGAGCAATTAGTAATTTGTTGAAGACGGGATATTTTTATCACTCTTGTACTGATTCATCACAATGATATTCAATAGATTTCATAAAATATGCCTATGTTTGATGTTATTTGTTACGTACGGGTGGAACAAAATTGCACAGTCTCTATAGCGCGTCCGTGGTTAAGAATGAAGTACAGCCTTTTGAGATTTTTCCTTAAATAAACATCCTTCCAGTTTTTAAGATTTTGAAACTATTTTAAATCCTCATTAACGTATTTTTTGATGATAACAATTACTTTAGTAAAATAATACCACGAATACTTTACATATTTACCACAAATAGTGGTGAACATCTTTCGAATTAATTAATTTTTGTAGGAAGGGATACGATCGGCTGTTGGATAAGCCACACGCGAAGCAGTTCGGTTTTCTGTGAATTAAATCAGTTTGCTGCCGTAGGGCTGACTTATTTTGTCGTCAAAGGAATTTTAAATATTGTGTTCGGTAATCAAAATTTATTATTTCTCTACTCTTAAAAAGGAAGCAAGAACCTTGGCCTTGCAACTGCATGTAGTTGGCTTGAATTTTGGATATTGTATTAAAATAGTGGTGCATTTCAAAATTAATACTTCTTCCTGATTTCTTATAACATTTCGATGCACAAAGAGATGTTCCTTCATGCACAAAGGGATGATGAAAAGCTTGACTGAAACGTTTCATCTGTATCGGAGGCTCATGGGAATAGTTTAATATTTAAGGAAAGGGAAACAAATATACTTTCATAAAATTGGTAAGGATCGAGACAAACTACTTTATCTCTAAACTGGTGCTCCCCCCTATTGCGGGATTCGTCTTATCGTCGAGCGCATAACTTTTGATTCATACTGTACAGCAAAAAGCGCCACGTTGGGCATCGCTGTTCCCATAAGAGACCGTACTTCATTCTTGGCTTCAAAATCGTCATGTAAATATTTGAAAGGTTTATATTATGTTGCAACGTGTGTAACGTTAATATTATATTTGTTAATATTTCATTAATATCTTACTTCTACAGCATGTAGAAAATACATAATGCTAATATGATTGTACAATATTTCATTAATATCTTGCAAATACAGCTACTGCATGTAGCAAATACATAATGCTAATGTGATTGCACAATATGTGTATTTCCTAAAACATAAGACCAACCTCAGAATGACAGTATTTCTTAATCTCTGGAAAACAATCTGTGGATGAGAGCAGGGTACTGTGTATAAGAGGCGATTAGTGGTGTAATTTACAGGTGGCTGCAGTAATGTCCCATTCGAACCACAGTTTCTTTTCCAGAAACCTGACCTGATTTATACGTCTAAAAACTCATTTATAAAAAATTGTCGCCATGGTAACAATGAACTCAGATCTACTCAGCGATGTGTATATTATTTTTCATAGTCATAAATGAGACAATATTTAGGGAACATTTCAATTAATAGGATGGTTTACTTTTCGTTACTGTAATGATTATAATATAATGTTTCATCAGAAACCTTCTATAATTTCCACGTTTTCTTCATATTTTGGACTTCTTAAAATCATATTAATACACTCAAAGTCTAGAGATGAGTAAAAAAATTCAAGCCACTTTTTAAATGATTTTTTTATTATATTTCGATGAAATACTTAAAAATATGCAATTTTTTATATGTTATAGTTGTTTAATTGATCGCTGCGAGATATTTGTATTTAAATTATCTCAATATGGTTCCAAAACGATTTTAACTGTCCATAACTATACATTTTTGGAATATTTCACATGAAAGTAGCCAAGTGAACTCTCGTGAAAAATATCAACAATAATAATGTGTTTACTCACTTTTTGTAAATAACGTTTTGGAGTCTATATTGACCCCATCATCAAGTTGTCTCTATTTTAAAATACACAAGCTAGTTAAAATAATTATGCAGATAAAATATTTATAAAAATAAATAATATTAAAAATTAAAATTTTATGCAATTTAAGTATGGTTTTGTAGCGCAGCTTCGAAGAAAACTTTTCTCACTTTTTGGAAGTTTAAATGTAATGAAAATCATACCTATTCATTTTTTAACACACAAAGAACGATTTTTTGTCAAAATCAATTTTTGACAGCAATCAACAATCTAAAACCATTTTGCAGCATTAATAGTATTGTTGTCTATGCTATGTACACGAGAAAGTAGGACGTAATGTTTTTTAGCTAAGCTTACCACTCACTCGACAATGATGGATCATGTTTTCATGATTATATATAATGTGAATCATTATCTGAGATTCAAATAATGGTTCGCACACATTTGTTAATTATCTCCATTCTTTACTTAATTTTCTAATAATGTGCAATTAAAAGTATTCATCTATTTAAGAGGATTTTTTATTTATCATATCTCAGTCAAAAAGAATTGATAAATAATGAAATGCACAATCTAATTTAAATGTGACCATTACATTAACAGCAATGTTTAGCTACATTAACCCACAATAAACGTTTGGAAACTTAAGAATTTCGTATTTCTAAAACTAATTCTAAAACAATTTCTATCTCATCTTTTTCTAAACCTATCTTTAATTCCAGTATTAAAATTAACTTCTAATATCCGAAAAAACACTGATTAATTACGCGTAATATTAACTTACTTCTAATAGTAATAAAGCTTTAAATATACATTTCTAATCCATTACTAAAAGATTGTCTTACTGTATTTCCCTTTTCCTTAAATCATACCGTTTCTTGGTATGTCAATGTGTTTTCAATCTCGACTCAACAAGCATCGTCTAATAGGCTGGAGTGGTAATCGATACGTAATTAGGGAGGGATGACACAAGGCCAAGGGCCAAGGGGAGGGGTTGGAGGTCGAGGGTCTGGAGCGCGAGAGGCAGAGCAAGGGACAAAGGCCGAGGGGATGAGCGACAAAGGGAAACAATGACAAGACAGCAAGTACACATTGGAATAATACGCTGGATGAGAATGGTGGAATACAATGAACGGATGTTCAATCAAGCAACACGTATAGTTTCCGAAACGAAGATATCCAAAAGAGAGATTATTATCGCAACATCCGGTCAATGAGATTTGGGGTTGGCAAATAGCACAGGGACCTGGGGATCAAGCGCTGATGCAAATCTTCGTGTTTGAAGCTAGAAGCGGTAGGACCTAGGGCCGTTAGGGCTCTGGATGCCGGAATATATTATCAAGGCTCTTTGCCAGTAGCCTTAGAGGCTATCCATAAAGTCCGGAGCTCGGGGATGTGCAATTAGGAAGCACGATTGGGTGCATTAAATCCATTGCTTTCCGATTTAAACCCGTCGTATTCATCTCTCCTTTTAAATCCCATTTTACTCTTGTACGAAATTCCTGTCGCCTTTGCTGTTGTTTTGTCGTTAATATTCTTGTAATGCAATAACTCACATTATCACCTCATGTAACTCTCAATACATAACCATTAATACAACCATTTTTTCATTCCTGCTCTCTACATCCTCCAATTTCTTCTCATTACAAGACTTGAGCTCAGTACATTTACATAACCAATTATTCATTTTAAAATTACATCAACGCGTGACATCCCTTTATAATCTTCTTAAATCATATACTCGAACTCGCACTTACTTTTGTTACATTCGCAACTCTACTTACCTCCATCTCATTTACAGTTGTCTTCCCGCCACTTTTATCTGTCAACATTCCTGGTACATACTTTGACATATTCTACACGCATTTTTCTGCAGTATGACTTTGCTCTTATGCAATTTCCCCCACCGTTCTATCCTTTCAAATCACCTTCCTCGTTTGCAGCCGACGATATCATCGTCGCAAGGCTTTATTCCCCAACTTTCTCATTTCGCAAGTACGTCATAATTCTCCATGCCCCTCAATGCCAATAACATCCGGTCCAATTCCCGCGTGCTTCCGCTCCAGAACCTTGCCGCTCCACTTCATCTGCAGGGAGGGCGGCGCGTCGGCGCCACCGCGGCGACGCCGCCTGCGTCTGGCTCGCTGCTGTGCGCCTTCCCGCGAGACCTTGCGCTCGGCTCGCCGCCTTCGCTCGCCGCCCGCGCCGCGTCACCCCAATTGGGGATCTAATTGCGCTGCGCACCTTAATTACGGCTCGCCCCGGCGGGCGCCTTTGTGAGGGACGGCGCGAATACATGAATATTATCGCTAGGCTTGCGCGGGAGGCGCCGCATCACTCGCCCCCCTCTTGTCCCCCTCGACCATCCCTCCCTAACGCCACCCTCCGCCATCGTCACCGTCACCACCGTCACTATCGTCACCAATAACGCCGCTAACGAAACCTTACCCTCACGTCCGCCACCGCCATCGTCAACATCGCCACCGTCATCGTTATCATCGCCACCGTAATTATCGCCACTGCCATTACCGCTACCGTCACCTTCGGGGCCATCACCACCGCCATCGCCGTCACGGTCATAACCCCTACAGTCTCCGTCGTCACCATCACTGATGTCATCGTTACTCATATCGCCGCCACCGTCTCCGACGTCTTCGTCACCGTCATCACCGCCACCACCTCCACTGTCACCGTCACCGCTACCATCGACACCGCCCCGTCTCTCTCGACACAGCTGCCGCCTGCGCCTCCGCCAGCACCACTGTTACATCCACCTCTGCCACTACTATCGCCGTCGCCACCAATTTCCTCTCCGTCTCCACCGTCGCCGCCGCCGGGCGCGCCTCGTGACAACAATGGCCGCTGATGAGGGCAGCCCCGAGCCCTGGCGCCCTTCAGGAGCGTCTCCCGAGGCGCGAGCGGCAGGGCTCCTAGAGGTTCGCCGCGACGTGTAAGCATCTTTTCGCTTTCGTGCGCCGCGCCACTGGGTGACGACACATGGCGAGAACGTCAGGTGGCGTGTAGTACAAACATGCGTATTTTTTTACGGACGGATGTAGTTGCTTTCATAGTAGAATTTCTACTACTAATCTTTGAGATGTTACTGAAACTAAAGGTGTAAGGTTCAGAAAAGAGACTTTAAAATGGATGAATGTGTTCATTCAGTCATTTGTTTAAATGGATCTTCTAGAATAATGTGAAAATGTTCGAGTGCAACAATGAAGTCACAAATGAAATTATGGGAATGTATTTCAATCAAACAAAACTGAAAAGAATATTGACTAAACAGCTAATCTACTTGATCCTTTGAAATAAATAATCCGAACTTATCATCACTCTTACGAAAATATTGTTTTTCGTAAATTGGTGTATGATTTCATATCATACTTATACAACTGCGCTTTGAATACCATAACATCCTCTTGTAGCCTCCAAATTCAATATGTATATCAATTTTGATATCACCGACTGAGCTAGACTCTCCGTGCTTGCATCCATCGTGATACGTTTTCTTCTCGACATTCATCACTTATCTCTACGTGACTTTTTTAGCATTCTTTCCCACCATTTTCTACGCCTTTTCTTCTTCCCTTTTCAGTAACATAACGGCATCCACGCCGGTTGACCTCTCCTGAAACCACCTCCTCCCGTCCAGGGATTCGCTTTTCCTCCTGCGCGTTGAGGTAGCCGCCACTGACCCTGCGCTCGCTTGGGCTGCTGCTGGCAGCGCGCGCGACGAAGGCGGCCAGGTGTCCCCAGCGAGCCGTGAACGAGAGGTGCCCGAGCACGCGCCGGTCGCTACTTTTGTCCCGCTGTCGCACAGCCAGGCGCGCCCGATTAACACGCCGATTCAAAATGATCATCTCGCCGTTCTTAGTGCTCGCGTAGCTGCTTGTTTACGTTCGTTACCAGGGTCATTTGTCAGTGATTTCTGGAAGCTTTTGAATGGTGTAATTCCGTATCGATCGAAAATTCATTAAGTAGTAATTATTTAGCTGAAAATAGTTACTAAACATAAATAACTCACCAAATATCCATATTTTAATACATTGGCATTGGATAATTAATTTTCAAAATTTGTGATATATCTAATATAGTATCCAGTATAACTTTGTCTCATGAGCCAAGAGGTATTACAAATATGTAAATCATATTACGTATCCAATGAATATAATAACATTTTTCATTAACGTTCATTTGCATATAACTGAAAATATCAATTGTTTTAACATTGGATATTAATTTCATGAATTCATTGTCTTAATTGGCGTGTACGAGCAATACGTTGCAAACGTCATCGAGAAACCCATTCGAATTCACGAAAACTAATACTGTTGATGGAGGGATGCTGTTAGAAGATTTACAAAAAGTGAGATGAGATTGATATAGGATGATCTTATAAAAGATCCCAAGAAAGCTAACCTAACGAGAGTTTTCATGAATAATATATATATATATATATATATATATATATATATATATATATATATATATGTATAAATAGGCGCGAGAAGGCGGCGAGACCGGGTAAGACGACGGCAAAAGAGTGTAACAGGACACGAAGGAGAGCGGAATCGGTATTGATGCGCGCGGCGAGTAAAAGAAAAGAAGTGAAGGGTAATAACAGAAGAGAAGCTATTAGGGAGTGGATTTGAAGGGAATGGACAGCTTGAAGAGGGGAATAGGTTTCAGGAGATGTAACAAGGTAAAAAACACTACAGACCGCATTTCCGGTAACGACAGTGAAATGTTGCCACGTGTATAGTGATTGTGAGAAAGTACACGAAGGTACACGAAGTAGAACTGGTAGGTTGTGCGGCAAGGGAGAACTGATAATACCAACGAAGGATAG
>BOPP01000109.1:998492-1018158 GCA_017312745.1 Gryllus bimaculatus
TAGAATGAAATATTCAGCATATAAAACGAATAAATTGTTGAACGAATGTATTGTTACGAATGTATAAAATTGTTATACAATACTTATATCATTTTTAGGTGATTGAATAAAAAATTAAAATCCTCTGCCAATGTTATAAAAGTAATAACTTGGAACAACTTACATCCGCTTATATCCCTACAATTTAATAGTCATGGAAAAACATTCCAACATTCCATTCTAACATTGTACACGAATGTATATATACTATGTCTCAAGGTGTAGAATAAATATTCAGCATATAAAAACGAATAAATAAATATTTATTACGATGATATTGTACGAATGTTTATAAAAATTTGTATACAATTACTTATATCATTTTTAGGTGATTAAATAAAAATTAAATCCCTGCCAATGTTATAAAGTAATAACTTGAACACTTACATTCCGCTCTATATCCCCTGATGATGAATTTTTGCAGATGAAATGTATGATGGAGTTGCAAATACTAGCCAGTGGTAGCAGGAAGTGAAGAGAAGCGAGGAGGCTTTATGAGCGGGGCCAACACAGTCGAGAGAATCAACGTCGACCCAGAAACCGGCTCCCGCGTCGCATCGGAATGCTCCTAACGAGAACTGAAGGTCTTCCTCGTTCTGTTTCTTCTCTGCCGCCTCCCAGCCACCCTGTTGTGTCCGCCGCCCTTCCCATTCACCGCGAACGCAACCCTCGCAGCTCATTCCCACGATTGGCAACGCGCCACAACAGAAACGGGAAGCGAGAGACGCACACCAACAGGTCAAGGTTTTACAATGCTACACGAAATTCCGTAACTTAAAACGTTTTTTTTAATAAAAAAAAAAAAAAAATATACGAGTGTACCAAATAATTTTTGTTCTCTTTCTGCCATTTCCAAATTAGAAGAAATTCAAACATTTTATTAAGCGTTTGCAAAAAGTTAAAGTATCACATAATAAGAGAATATGAGCTGTGTTATGCAGATTTAGGGAATTCATCATTACTTGTAATTTCCAAACTAATTGTAATTAATTACCAGAAACTCTCTCGTTTTGAATAACATACAAATAATGTTTTCGAAGTAAACCCATATCTGAAAAAAAATTGATTTACACAAACTGACATCACTAATTAATTAGTTGGATTATTTAGGTGTTACATTAGAAGAAGTAAAAGAAATAAATCAAATTAAAAATTAAGTTAATACGCTGGAAGTTCACATGTTGTGTACGCTTGTGAAATCATTATTTATTTCGTGACATTTGAAAATTTAAAACACTGCTGAAATATATAAAAACTTTGCAAAAATTTTCTTGTTAATACTTTTCCGCTAACAGATTCTTACGAAACTCTTTCCTGCACTTCCGGAAAAACGCCCTGGCAGCCAGAACTGGCAGAAGCTCGACTCATCTCAATTACAAATTAAAATCATTTTCTTCATTCCATCTGTCCATTAACGCGGACGGCGCTCTCGTAAACACGTGAAAGGTTCTCGTGGCTGGCGGGCTTTCCTCGGCAGATGGTCACTGCGTTTCGTCTGAAATCAGAGTCCGGCAGGCGCGCCACCGTCGCAGATCAAAAACAGTGGCGCGCCAGAGCCACGGCGTGCGCGGAGCTGAGCGGGGGGGGCGGGTAGTGCGAGGTGCGGCCTGCGGCCACTGAGCCTCTTTGCGCAAAGCGGAAAAAACAAACGCCAGTCGCGACACAGGTAACGCTCGCCCTCGCTTCACGGGCCGTTCAGGTCGAAATTCGCAGAAAATCGATAACAGTTCCCCGCAAAATAAATTGCAACAGCTGCGCTATGCGTTAACAATTGTTTTAAAACTAAAATGTTTTTTGGGGGGAACGTAGGGGGTTTGTTAAAAATAAAAACATGACTTGCTGTGTAAGCAACGCGTGCCTTGTACTTGAAATTGTCTCAAGCCGCAAGAAAGGAATTGACCAATTGGCAGGATTTTTTCACGGATAAATACATGCGTTCTTAGTTACATCAATCGAATCCCCATCACTGCTTGTTCTTAAGAGAAATGATTTTTCTTTCTCAACAACAATAATAAAAATATTACAGATTTACGCCCTAACATTGTTCATAACTTATATCAAAGACCCATTCCATTTCTCCAAGAACTAATGCTAAATATCTTAAGCAATCATATTACTCATAAAACCCACAATCCACGTGCAACCCAAAAGTCTTCGATCTAACCTCCATGACCTCATGAACGGTTTGCTTGTTGATCCAAGGATCATCTAAAATATCCACCCCGTTGATAGAAGAGAAAAAATGCTCGCTACGTTCACTCATGGAGATTGCTTTACGAACCTCTTCCATGTTCCGCACGTGAAGCCAGTGCCGCCATATTGGTGGTGTTCAAAACACGTCTGTCAAACAAGATAATAAATGGGTTAAACTAATTTTTCATATGGAACTGAATAAATCTTCGAAATATTGAATAGTATAATAACTAAAACGGAAAAATCTTCATTTACCAATTGTGGCTTAAAGTACTATCAGTTGCGTGAAAACCAAAATTACCTCAATTTAAAAAACGTCAAGAATACTACATTACGCCTTCTGTTTTGATTATTTTCTCACAAAAAGTATGCAAATAAATAAAACTTAACACTGTTACAGTTATAAAGGAGTATGGGTGCTCTATTTATACGAACTATTCTCAGAAATTGTCTTACCACAATATTTCGAAGTTGGCTATTCACAACAATATATGATTTTTTTTTAAAAAAGCCACATTTTCTTTACAGGACTGTTAAGTACTTATCACTAAAAATTAGGTATCTCATCTTAAATCCAAAATGCAAGGTTCCTAATGTCTGGGAGCTTAAGATAGCGCATTGTGCAAATATTCGTTGTTTTTTTCTGTTTTTGTTTTTTTGTTTTGCTTTTTGTATGAGAGTCAAAGATAACCACTCGTTCTGCTAGTTAATCATTTTGAAGATATCTTCACAAGAATAATTATTCCTGCACATTACTTATCTTATTGTGTGGCAGAAAATCTACTTAGATTTTTGGAACAGCGAGGTTCCACAAACGTACGTATCATAAAAATAGATCTACACAATTCTTCTTTTGAAAATTGAAAACCGGACTATAACTTTGCTGTTGTGAAATTAGGGTGCCAGTTGTCTTTTTGCCACACCTCTAATCCACAGTGCTCTCTCTCTGGTGGAGAAAAAATCAGGGGAAAAGGAATTAACCAAATATATTCTCATTTTTACTACGTTCTTCAAATCATGCTAAAGTAACTACTCATATGGAAAAGTAATTTAACGCCTTCCCGAACGATTTATTGGGCCAAAACGTTGACGCTACTCTTTCAAAAGCTTGTTAAACTGGCCCCAGGCTTTTAAATATTAAAATCTGTGATGAAAACATACGTCAATAGATGACACCTACAAGAGGTTGGCACCAGCAATATTGGCGGTTCATTGCTTCAGGGCTTCACGTTTTGTGACGTCATACCCATCCCCTGTATTCCTAGATCATGGTTACAATGTTTACCACCCTTCCGCGCGAACCGATAGTTATGGTTGAAACTTTTCCTCTGAAATCAAAGTTATTTTTAAACCTTTTTGTGGAAATAGCTTTGCAGTACTTCATGAAGTATCAGTACACAAAATTATTATTCTTCCTCTCTGCAAACAATTGCCACACCAAACTTCACACGGATTTTTTTTAAATTAACGTTCACCAAGAAACTACTATTAACAAAGAAGACAATTTTATGACGTTTGATTATGAGTGGGCTCTCAGATACTAGTTTGAAATTTTGCGCGCCAAACTCATTTCTTAAATGTAGACGAAAGACAACTTCCTTTTTTATGACTTCTCCTCCTGGACAAGATTTTTTCTTTTACTTTACGTTGTACGTATTCTGAACATTATTTACTGGGACTTAGAGACCCTTGATGAGGTATGATACGGTGAATTAATGAATTGAAAAATATGAAACGGGGAAAAAAAAAAAACTGCCCGAGAGTTCACATTAGACAAATGAATTCTAGTTCATATTTGGCGATTGGGCTCGAACACGGAGTCACAGTGGTGGATGGCGTATGATTTAGCAATTAATCACGAATCTTATTAGATAAAATTACTATGCGAGGTGAAGTCCGACGATACAGAATTATGGATGGATTGGTTGGTGGAGTGTAAGAAAGCCGCCTCTCACGAGACTCGAGCAAATCCTTCAATTCATCTTCCTAACTGAGACTGCCACCGAAGCTTTGAATCGTTTAAAACAAGTGCACAAAGCAAACACTGTGAACATATGTTGCGACCACTCTGAATCATTCAGGTAACAACTGAAGGCCTTTTTAAAGGGTTAGGAGAATGGTACTTTCATAATGTCTTTTCAACATTAAATTTTACAGAAAAACATCTATAATTATTACTTTACTTAAAAATCTCTGATCTTTGACTCACTATTCATATCCTACCTTTTCGCCCTCTCACGCCAATTTCATAAGCTTCGTTTCGACTCGCAACGCAGCCATCATTTTCCCGCATTTTAATCGTAATCCCATCACATGGTTAAATTATTATTAACACAAAATAAAGTGAACTACTCTGATTAGCTTACCATTTACATTAAGACTCGCTTGCAACCCGACACACAGTCACATACACCAATTATTTTTCCCATATGTTCACACACCATTACTGAATTGAAATCTCATCCCATAAGACATTACTGATGAACAGTTTTTTATTTAAATGAAAATATACTAGATGTGAAACATACTATGGAAATTAAGGAATTGTGCCAGCACCTAATTAGCAGTACGTCGCTTGAATGAAAATACACTTGATTACGTACTTGATGTTTTTTAGATTGACACCAAAATCTCCTACTACATCTCCCCATTTATTCCCCAAGTCGCTGGTCGTTCTTCACTGGGACATGCGCGGAACGCCTCCGCGCCACGCCTTCTGCTTCGTAGCCGCTGCCGTCGCTTACTCACCACATAACTAGTGGCAAGTCTAACAGGCGAATATTGAAAACATCTTGCACGGCGCGAGCACAATTTTTAGGGCAGCTCCATCGTGCCAGGATCTATATTACTGCGCCAAAATATACGCCGCCCGACCGGCCTCCGCGCCGCCGGGCGCCCCGCCCCCACCCCCAACCATCCCACCGCCGGTAGGCAGACCCGGCCGGAGGCGCAGGCTGCCGGGCACCCCGCCCCCCAGCTCCCCCTCAACGGCTTCAATCGCCTGCCGGAATTTGTTTTTCATCCACTCACTCCAAGCCCTCTCAAACTTTTAGTTTCATCTCGCTAAGTGTTCTGTAAAGTACTTACTACCTTAATTGCAAAGCCACTATTTAACATCTACATAATTAGTTTTTATTCATTATTGCTTCCATCGATTCACTTACCCACCCATTCACTTCATACCCCGTGAATCGCCGCCATTCCTCGTTTTCAACGCGGTTACTCCCTAAATCCCGCTATTTATCATTCCTTTCTTTGCCGTTCTGGGAACGCGTCCGTCGCACATTGTGTGTTCTCTGGCAGCTCCAGGCTTTTGCTTTATTCACCATTCCCAGTCCTATTCATGTCCTCCCTTTTACCCCATTGAACCTTGCCCCAGCACAGAAGCGCATCCGGGCCTTTTCGCCCCTCCGTACAGCGCGGACGAGGGCCCGCCCCGCCCCCGCCCCGCCCCCGCCCCGCCCCGCCCCGCCCTCCCCCCCGCCCCGACCCGACCCCGCCCCGACCCCGACCCGCCCCGACCCTGCCCGCTTTCCGCTCCGTGCCCCGCTCCGCTCCGCTCGTTCCGCCCCGCTCCGCTCCCCCCGCCCCGCCCCGCTCCGCTCCGCCGCCCCGCCCCGCCCCGCCCCCGCTCCCGCCCCACCCCGCCCCACCCCACCCCGCCCGCCCCCACCCGCCCCGCCACAACCCCGCCCCGCTCCGCCCCGTCGCACGTTGCCCCGCCGCGCCACGACGCGCCATACCCCGGCGCCACGCCGTGGCGGCGTCTGAAGCATGGCTTTCAAGTGGATCCGCTCATTAAGCTGTAGGGTCAGCTCCCTGGCAAACGTCCCGCAGCCCCACTGCAGCAGAGACATTTGGAAAACAACCAACAAGAAGCGCGCGCTAAGGACAATAAACGACAAAACAATGCGAGGTTTGGATAGCGCGGACACCAAACTATGTGTGAGGGATTCAAGTAGACGTACGAGTATTTTAAAGTCAACCATTATGAGCGTCATTAGTCTCCAGAAGCGTTTACATTTTGTTTGCTTATTATGGATTAAGTCTTCTGGACAAGAATGAGGCAAATGTACGTAAAAGAACTCCTAAAAAGTTCATAAACGGGATTGAAATGTTAGGATTAAGCCACCACAGATGCTGAAAATGAAGATTTTAATTCAATACGAGGCGAACAGTACATATAAAACAATGTTCATCTCTTTTTTTCTCCTCTAGTGTTGTCTCCACGGACGAATAGTTCACCATCTTTACGTTTTCTCTTTCTTGGAATACAAGGGCTATAGAGGGACACTTATTCTCAAACCGATGTTCCTTGGCAGACCTGCCTTAAATATAGCATTAACAAAAAAGAAGCGACAGCAGCCGCGGAACGATTTTCCTCTCTTGTTCTATTGCTTCAAGACGTATTCTAGAGCAAGCTAGTATGAGATTTTGCTTAGAGGCATAGTAATTTGTTGAAGGACGGGATATTTTATCACTCTTGTACTGATTTCATCACAAGATATTCAATAGATTTTTCATAAAAATATGCCTATGGTTTGATGTTATTTGTTACGTACGGGTTTGCCGAACAAAATTGGCACAGTCATTCTTATAGCGCGTTCCGTGGTTAAGAAGTGAAGTTACAGCCTTTTGCAGATTTTTCCTTAAATAAACAATCCTTCCAGTTTTTTTAGATTTTTTGGAAACTATTTTAAAATCCTCATTAACGTATTTTTTCGATTGATAACAATTTACTTTAGGTAAAATTAATACCACGAATACTTTACATATTTACCACAAATAGTGCGTGAACATCTTTCGAATTAATTAATTTTTGTAGGAAGGGATACGAATCGGCTGTTGGATAAGCCACACGCAAAGCAGTTCGGTTTTTCTGTGAATTAAATCAGTTTGCTGCCGAGGGGGCTGACTTATTTGTCGTCAAAGGGAATTTTAAAATATTGTGTTCTGTAATTCAAAAATTTATTATTCTCTCCTCTTAAAAAGGAAGCAAGTAACCTTGCCTTTGCAACTGCATGTAGTTGGCTTGAATTTTGGATAATTGATTAAAATTAGTGGTGCAGTTCAAAATAATATCTTCCTGCATTTTCTTAATAATATTCGATGCACAAAGAAGAGATGTTCCTTCATGGCACAACAGGATTGATGAAAAGCTTGACTGAAAACGTTTCCTCTGTATCGGAAGTCTCATGGAATAGTTTAATATTAAGGAAAGGGAAAACAAATATACTTTCATAAAAATTTTGGTAAGGATCGAGACAAACTACTATTATCTCTAAACTTGGTGCTCCCCCCTATTGCGGGATTCGTCTTATCGCGAGCGCATAACTTTGATTCATACTGCTACAGCAAAAAAGCGCCACGTTGCCGGCATCGCTGTTCCCATAAGAGACGCGTACTTCATTCTTGCTTCAAAATCGTCATGTAAAATTTGAAAGGGTTATATTCTATGTTGCAAACGTGTTGTAACGTTAATATTATATTGTTAATATTTCATTAATATCTTATCTACAGCATGTAGAAAATACATTAATGCTAATATGATTGCTACTAATTTCATATAATATCTTGCAAATACAGCTTACTGCATGTAGCCAAATTACATAATGCTAATGTGATTGCACAATATGTGTATTTCCTAAAACATAAGGACCAACCTCAGAATGACAGTTATTTCTTAATCTCTGCGAAAAAACAATCTGTGGATGAGAGCAGGGTACTGTGTATAAGCAGCGATAGTGGTGTAATTTACAGGTTGGCTTGCAGTAATGTCCATTCGAACCACAGTTTCTTTCCAGAAAAACCACTGACCTGATTTATACGTCTTAAAAACTCATTTATAAAAAAATTGTCGCCATGTACAATGAACTCAGATCTACTCAGCGATAGTGTATACTAGTTTTATAGTCATAAATGAGGACAATATTTAGGGAACATTCAATTAAAACAGGATGGTTGTTAACTTTTTTTCGGTTTTACCTTGTTTTTAAAAAAATTTTGGAATTTTAATTTAAAATATAATGTTTCATTTCAGAAACCCTTCAATAATTTCCACGTTTTCTCCATATTGGGCTTCCTTAAAATCATATTAATACACTCAAAGTCTTAGAGATGAGTAAAAAAATTCAACCCACTTTTTAAATGATTTTTTTATTATATTTCGATGAAAATACTTAACAAATATGCAATTTTTTTATATGTTATAGTTGTTAAATTGATTCGCTGCGAAGATATTGTAAGTTTAAATTATCTCAAATATGGTTCCAAAACGATTTTAACTGTCCATAACTATACATTTTTGTAATATTTCACATGAAAAGTACCAATGAAACTCTCGTGAAAAATATTCCATCAGTAATTAATGTGTTTTACTCACTTTTTGTAAATAACGTTTTTGGGTCTATATTGACCCCATCATCAAGTTGTCTCTATGTAAAATCCACAAGCTAGTTAAAATAATTATGCAGATAAATATTTATAAAAAAATAAATAATATTAAAAATTAAACTTTTATGACCAATTTTAAGTATGGTTTGTAGCCGCAGCTTCGAAAAAAACTTTTCTCACTTTTTGGAAGTTTAAATGTAATGAAATCATACCTATTCATTTTTTAACAACACAAAGAACGATTTTTCTGTCCAAAATCAATTTTTGACAGCAACAAACAATCTAAAACCATTTTGCAGCATTAATAGTATTGTTGTCTATGCTAGTACACGGAGAAAAGTAAGACGTAATGTTTTTTAGCTAAGCTTACCAACTCACTCGACAATGATGGATCATGTTTTCTATGATTATATATAATGTTGAATCATGTAATCTGAGATTCAAATAATGGTTCGCACCACATTTGTTTAATATTATCTCCATTCTTTACGTGGGAATTTTCTAATAATGGCAATTAAAAGTATTCAATCTATTGAAGATGATTTTTTATTTATATATCTCAGTCAAAAAGAATGATTAATAAGAAATGCAAATCTAATTTAAAATGTGACCATTCATTAACAGCAAAGTTTAGCTACATTAACCACAATAAACGTTGGAAATTAGAATTTCGTATTTTCTAAACATTCTAAAAACAATTTCTATCTCATCTTTTTCTAAACCTATGCTTTAATTCCAGTATTGAAATTAACTTTTTAATATCCGAAAAAACACTGATTAATTACGCGTAATATTAACTTACTTCAATAGTAATAAAGCTTTAAATATACATTTCTATTCCATTACTAAAAAAGATTGTCTTACCTGTATTCCCTTTCCTTAAAATCATACCGTTCTTGGTATGTCAATGTGTGTTCAATCCTTCGACTCAACAAGCATCGGTTAAATAGGCTGGAGGGTAATCGATACGTAATTAGGAGGAGGCACAAAGGCCAAGGGCCAAGCGGGACGGGGTTGTGAGGTCGAGGGTCGGGGAGCGGCGAGAAGGCAGAGCAAGACAAAGGCCGACGGGATGAGCGACAAAGGGAAACAAGGGACAGACAGCAAGTACACATTGGAAAATACGTGGATGAGAATGCGTGGGAATATCAAATGAACGGATGTTCAAATCCCAAGCCAACACGGTATAGTTTCCGAAACCGAAATATCCAAAAAGAGAGATTATTATGCGCAACATCAGGCAATGAGATTTTGGAGTGGGCAAATAGCACAGGCGACCTGGGATCAACGCTGATGCAAATCATCGTGTTTGAGCTAGAAGCGGTAGGACCTAGCGGCCGTTGAGGCGCTCTGGATGCCGGAAGATATTATCAAGCTCTTTGCCAGTAGCCTTAGAGGCTATCCATAAAGTCCGGAGCTCGGGGATGTGCAATTAGGAAGCACGATTGGTTGCATTAAATCCATGCTTTCCGCATTTAAAACCCGTCTATTCATCTCTCCATTTTAATCCCCATTTTACTCTTGTACGAAATTCCTGTCGCCTTTGCTGTTGTTTTTTTGTCGTTAATATTCTTGTAATGCAATAACTACACATTATCACCTCATGTAAACTCTCATACATAACCATTAATACAACCATTTTTCATTCCGCTCTCTACATCCTCCAATTTTCTTCTCATTACAAGACTTGAGCCTCAGTACATTTACATAACCAATTATTCATTTTAAAATTACATCAACGCGTGACATCCCCTTTATAATCTTTCTTAAATCATATACTCGAACTCGCCACTTAACTTTTTGTTACATTTCCGCAAACTCTACTTTAACCTCCATCGCAATTACAGTTGGTCTTCCCGCCCACTTTTATCTGTCAACATTCCTGTACTACTTTGACATTTTTCTACCACGATTTTTCTGCAGTATGACTTTGCTCTTATGCAATTTCCCCTACCGTTCATCCTTTCAAATCACCTTCCTCGTTTGCAGCGCACGATATCATCGTCGCAAGGCTTTATTCCCAACTTTCCATTTCGCAAGTACGTCATAATTCTCCCATTGCCCTCAATAGCCAATAACATCCGGTCCAATTCCCGCCTGCTTCCGCCCAGAACCTTGCCGCTATCCAACTTCATCTGCAGGGAGGGGCGGGCGCGTCGCGCCACCGCGGCGACGCCGCCTGCGTCTGGCTCGCTGCTGTGCGCCTTCCGCGAGACTTTGCGCTCGGCTCGCCGCCTTCCGCTCGCCGCACCGCGCCGCTCCCCCAATTGGGGATCTATGCCGCTGCGCAACCTTAATACGGCTCGCCCCGCCGGGTCGCCTTTGTGAGGGACGGCGCGAATACATGAATATTTATCGCTAGGCTTGCGCGGGAGGCCGCACGCATCACTCGCGCCCCCTCTTTCCCCCTCGAACCATCCCTCCTAACGCCACCACTCCGCCATCGTACCGTCCCACCGTCACTATTCTCACAATAACGCCGCTAACGAAACCTTAACCCTCACGTCCGCCACCGCCACTCGCTCAACAATCCCACCGTCATCGTTATCATCGCCACCGTAAATTATCGCCACTGCCATTACCCTACCGTCACCTTTCGGGGCCATCACCACCGCCATCGCCGTCACGTCATAACCCCTACAGTCTCCGTCGTCACCATCACTGATGTCATCGTTACTCATATCGCCGCCACCGTCTCCGACGTCTTCGTCCCCGCCATCACCGCCACCACCTCACTGTCACCCGTCACCGCTACCAACCGACAAAACCGCCCCGTCTCTCTCGCACACAGCTGCCGCCTGCGCCTCCGCCAGCACCACTGTCACATCCACCTCTGCACTACTATCGCCGTCGCCACCAATTTCCTCTCCGTCTCACCGGGCGCCGCCGGCCGGGCGCGCCTCGTGACAAACAAGCGCTGATGAGGCAGCCCGACCGCCCTGGCGCCCTCAGGAGGCGTCTTCCCGAGGGCGCGAGCGGCGGGCTCCTAGAGTTCGCCGCCGAGTGTAAGCATCTTTTCGCTTTCGTGCGCCGAATGCCACTGGGTGACGACCGCATGGCGAGAACGTCAGCGGTGGCGTGTAGTTACAAACATGCGCATTTTTTTACGGTACGGATGTTAGTTGCTTTCATAGTAGATTTCTACTACTAATCGTGAGATGTTTACTTGGAAACTAAAGGATGTAAGGTTCAGAAAAGAGACTGTAAAAATGGATGAATGTGTTCATTCAGTCATGGTTTAACATGGATCCTCAGAATATGTGAAAAATTTCGAGTGCCAACAATGAAGTCATAAAATGAAATTATGGGAATGTTATTTCAATCAAACAAAAATGAAAAGAATATTGACTAAACAGCCAATCTACTTATCCTTTGAAGAAATAATCCGAACTTTATCATCACTCTTACGAAAATATGTGTTTATTCGTAAATTGGTGTATGATTGTCATAAGTTCATACTTACAACTGCGCTTTGAATACCATAAGATCCTCTTGTAGCTCCCAAAATTCCAATATGATATCAATTCTTGAGTACTCACCAGACTGAAGCTAGACTCCTCCGTGCTTGCCATCCATCGTGATACGTTTTTCTTCTCGATCATTTCATCACTGTATCTCTACGTGGACTTTTTATAGCGCATTCTTTCCCACCATTCTTTCTCGCCTGGTTTCTTGCGTTCCCTTTCAGTAACATAACGGCATCCACGCGCGATTGACCTCTCCTGAAACCACCTCCTCCCGTCCAGGGATTCGCTTTTTCCCCTGCGCGTTGATGTGTCAGCCGCCAACTGGACCTGCGCTCGCTTGGGCTGCTGCTGGCAGCGCGCGCGACGAAGCGGCCAGGTGTCCCCAGCGAGCCGTGAACGAGAGGTGCCGAAGCACGCGCCGCTCGCTACTTTGTCCCCGCATGTCGACCAAGCCAGGACGCGCCGATTAACACGCGATTCAAAATTGATTCATCTCCGCCGTTCTTAGTGCTCGCGTAGCTGCTTGTTTACGTTCGCTTACAAGGGTCATTTGTCAGTTGAGGTCTGAGAAGCTTTGAATAGGTGCTATTCCGTATCGATCGAAATATTCATTAAGTTAGTTAATTATTTAGCTGAAAATATTACTAAAACATAAATAACGTCACCAAAATATCCCATATTTTAATACAATTTGCCCATTGGATAATTTTAATTTTCAGAAAAATTTGTGGATAATCTAATATAGTATCATATAACTTTGTCTCATGAGCCAAGAGGTATACAATATGTGAAATTCATATATACGTATCCAGATGAATATAATAACAATTTATCATTAACCGTTCTTTGCATAGTAACTTGAAAATAATCAATTGGTTTAACATTGGATATTAACTTTCATGATTCATTGTCTTAATTGGCGTGTACGAGCCAATACGTTGCAAACGTCATCGAGAAACCCATTCGAATTTCACGACAAACTAATACTGTTGGATGGAGGGATGCCTGTTAGAAGATTTACAAAAATGAGATGGAGATTGATTATAGGATGATCTTATGGGAAAGGAGTGCCCAGAAAGCTAACCTAACGGAGTTTTCATGAATAAATATATGATATTATAATATATATATACTAATATATAGTGATATATATATATATATATATGATTATAAGATAGGCGCGAGACAGCGGCGAGACGGTAAGACCACGGCAAAAGAGTGTAAACAGGACACGAAGGAGAGCGCAGGAAATCGTATTGATGCGCGCGGCGAGTAAAAGAAGACAGAAGTGAAGCGGTAATAAAACAGAAGAGAGCTATTAGGAGTGGATTGAAGGAATGGACAGCTTGAAGAGGGGAATAGGTTTCAGGAGAGTGTAACAAGGTAAAAAACACTTACCAGACCGCATTTCCGGTAACGACAGTGAAATGTTGCCACGTGTATAGTGATTGTGAGAAAGTACACGAACGGCTACACGAAGTAGAACTGGGTAGTGTTGCTGCGCAAGGGAGAACTGATAATACCAACGAAGGATAGGTTGGACAGTAATACTCGGTGTTGCAGTAACATGACCCGACCCGAATACACTTCTACGAGGGTAGGGGTCGGAAACTGAGGTGTCGTATATGTGAACGTTGTGGAAACCGGCGGGTCCTTGGTTTACCCCAGCGCAAGGTCGACGATCCGAATGGGTGGCCGAAGGCTGCCGGATCCGATGTGGCTGTGCTTGGCGGGCATTCGTGAGAAGGAACGAATGGTTTATTACATCAATGGTATTGCTGTTAATCTGAGCTCACATGTATAGTTTTGGTAGGAAACGGGGTATGTGATCAAAGCAGAGTAGATGTATGAAATTTTGCTGATTTTGGTAATAAAGTATTTGTTTGTGTTAAAAAATGGATGATTGAGTCTTTTCTCAATGGTTTCCGTCAAACATTCCCATTCACGAGCCAAGACACCTGTCCCCTTCCCACCGCATTGCAAGGTACATCACAATTATATATATATATATATATATATAATTTTGAAGGGGACAGGTGTTAATTCATTTATATAAATATATGGTTACATATATAATGATAAATGTAATACATTATATAAATATATGTTACATTATATAATAAAGTGTAATAGCCATATATATAAAGGTATACATTAATTTTGAAGGACAGGTGTTTTGCTCCGTAGTAGACCTTCTAGATGTTTGGCAAAAGCATTTTGAAAGAAAAAAACTCCACATATATTTTCAAACAAATAAACAATTATTTACTAGAGAACACAAATTTGTACAAACATTTTCAAATCAGTGATTTCTCGTTGTGGTACCCAAAACATGCACGTGAGCTCGTAAATATTTACGCGATACCCAGTAAGTTCCACGAATCGGTCGTTTCCTTCTTGAGTGTTCCCTCGGCGGCCTTCGGCTCGCCCGGGAGCCCGTCGGGTGGTCAACCTCCGCTCGGAGGCCCGCCCTGCCCCCCCCCCATCTCTTCGCAACGGTTTCACGATGCGGACTGTGCCCAGGCCCTGCGTCATTGTAAGATAGTTCAGATTGCCGTGTGCGGTACCCACTATTCACTGTCCAGTCAGCCTTTTGTTCTTTATCAGCTCTTTATAGGCATTGTGGCTACAAACTATTTACCGTCACCGGCCACGCGGTCTGTTAGTTTCATTATCACTCTCACTGTTTCCAAGCACTTATCTCACTTCTACAAGTTCGCAAACAAATTGCCCACCAGTCACGAGCACGATTCGTCTTTGTTCACTCCTAATACTATTTATTCCGTAATTTAATTTCGATTTGCTACCTATTCGTTGAGCGCGTCACAACCCATCCGCCTTCCCCTTCAAGGATTTTCTTCCTCACTAACTGTCGGCCTCACGCCTCTCTCGCGTCTTCTCGTGCTTTTCTCGCCTCTTCTCGGCGCCTGGTGCTTGTCCCGTTGCTCGCCCGTCCGTAGCCACGCTAATCAAGATGTAGTATTTGACCAAAAAATGTATGAAATGTTTATGATTTTACAGAAAACGCTTCCGACGTTTCATTATAAATATTTAAGATATATATATATCATATATATATAATATATATATATATTAATATATATATATATATGTATATATATGATTATTGTGACGTACCTGGGAAACGGTACTCTCCACGACAAATAAAATAATATAAAAGGACGGGTACATGTCTCGTGAATGGGCATTCCAGGGCGAATTGACGCTGCATTAAGTAAGAAAATCGAGGGAAACTTTTTGTGCAATTGAAAGTTTAATGATTGAAACACTATATAATAAATTCTACAATACGCAGTGCGCAAGGCCGGTTTAATAATTCGTGCAACGAGTAACGCTACCTGAGCTTCCGATGTCCACGGCTGGCTGGAGGCAAGCCGTGCCGCCGTGGCAAACGGCGGCGCCGTGTTCGGCCAAACTTCGGTTCCGTCCCGAAGTTGTTCGGAACCGATTTCGGACGGTCCAACTCGCCGTACTTGCCACAACGCGCAATTTGGGCGTCCCGTCGGCCAGCTTCCGATCACAGCCGTTCTCTCAATCCCCACTCGACTGTTCGCACGGTGGGCCCGCTGCTTGCATCACACCCTGGCGGACATTTGGAACGCTGTCTGTCGGTCACCCAAACTCCACTATTATGTTTTCACGAATTCCGGTCCTGGTTCGACACTTTCCGTTTCTCCTAAATCATCTGATAATCTGTTTTTAGCACTCTAATCTCCCACTCAATGGCTACAATCAGTCCCACACTATTGGTAATTTTCACTACACACTTGCTTGGGGCAGCACAGCCCATCCGTGTTGCGGCTCGCGGCTTCTCGCGATACTCTCCACCCGGCGCTAGTGGCTCCCGCCGTTACTAGCTCAACCGTCACTCGCTCGCGCTCTGCCCCCCGGTTTGACCGTTGGCTGACAGCGGCGCGGCGGCGTTACTACGCTGATCGCATTTTAGTGCTTCTTTTGCTTATTAATTAATATCAATTTTGCTTGTTATCATGTGCGGGGGGGGGGAAAAAAAAAAAAAAAACCGGTTTTTTTTTCTTTTCGTTTTTTTCAAAAAAAAGAAAAATATATTATATATATATATATATATATATATATATTATATATATATATATATATATATATATAGAACGAAGAACGTTCTGCATAGTAACAATTCAAAATTGTTACTAATTCTAATTAAAAGAAGCACTAAAATCGATCAGCTATTAACGCCGCCGCCGGCACCGCTGCCACCAACGGTCCAAATCGGGGGGTAGACGGGAGCGGAGGCGTGTGACGGACTGGGGAATATAACGGCAGAGAGCTGCGAGCGCAACACGACGAGCCTTGGTGCTGCCCAAGAAGTTTATATGATATTACCAAAAAGTTTTGGAATTAGATTGTAGCCATTAATTGGGAAATTAGAGGTGATAAAAAATTGATAATCAGGTGATTAGGAGAAGGGGGAGTGGCACCAGGACCGGGATCAGTGAAAACATTAATACTAGAGTTCGAGTGGGCCGACAGACACGCGTTTCCATTTCCGCCGCGGTGTTGAATGCAGCAGCGGGCCGCACCGTGCCGAACATTCGAGGGGATTTGAGAAGAACTGCTGTGATCGGAACTGCCGACGGACGCAATGGCTTGTTGCAGTTAGTATATGTGACACTGCTTGTACTGGCTGGGGGGGGGACCCCGGCGAGCTCGTTGGCCATTGCGTTGGCGGGGCTAGCGGAGGTCGACCGCCGAGGCGAGAGCGATCTTCCCGACAAACTTCGGGGCCGACGAAGTTTGCGAGTTTGCACGGCGGCCCCCGCTCGCCTCAGCCAAGCCTGGTGGTCATTCGAAAGCCTCAAGGTAGGTTACTGTGCACAAATCACTAAAAGGCCTTGCGCACTGCGTATTGTAAAGAATTTTTGTACAGAGTGTTCAATCATTAAACTTTTAATTGCACAAAGAAGTTTCTCGATCAATTCTTTCCAATGGCAGCATCAAAACCCCTGGAAGCCCATTCCACGAGAATGTACCCGTCCTTTTATCATCATTTTTTATTTGTCGTGAGAGTTGCCGTTTCCCAGTACGTCACAATAATATATATATATATATATATATATATAATATATATATATATATAATATATTTATTGTATTATAATATATATATATAATAAATAATATATATATATATATATACATTTTATACAAATTTCTAGTAATTTGTAATGTCACGAGCTCTTTCAAACTTTCCGGATCGGCTTTATTGCGTTTAAAGAAAATACTTATTTGAAATTTATTGTGTACACCGCTCGCTATTGAACTTCGCTTGGGAATTTCTTTACACTTGCAGTAGCGGATGGGAATTCTAGTCTATAAAAAGAGCTAGGAATCTTGTTCAGTTGCAGCTACATTCAATCCTTAAGATAGAAATGAACTGAAATTAAGTGCTATGAGGAGTAACGAGTAGCAGAGCTAGCTGTTATTGATATAATATAGGCATCATTGATTCAGCATGGGAACTTATGAGATGTGAAAAATTGAACCTAAACTAAAATCTTACCAAACGTGCCCACGCATTATCAATTATTTTTCGGCATTCCCTAACAGAACTAGGACTGGGGTCTGAGAACTCGTGTACTTCCACGGTACTTCCACGGTAGTTCCACTTCGGGTACTTCCACGGTGAGGTTCAGAATACTTCCTTATATAACATGCCGTAAACTGTGCGCTATCTCGTCTCCACTCTCATTCACAGAGCTCCTCACTCACAATGTTCATATCCCATTATTTAGGGGGTCCGGGGAAGAAACGTCGAAACTTCGCAAATAAGCTTTTAAAACCATCTTAAGCATATTTTGTCTAGAAAACTATTGGGATATTCCGAACGGTTTAGCCGCAATGAGCACTCAGTAGGTGGTTTGAAAAAATGCTTTCTAGGGAAAACTTTGCATTGTAGACGCATAGAAATACTACAGAAACGTGTAAATTGTTTATTATTTACAAAATAAATTGATATATTTGTGGAGAAAGGAAAATGAATACAGAAATAAACTAGAGGTGCTTCAGAATTGAACAGACTTTCCCATATTAGTTAACATATACTTGACCTCAATAAAAAAACAAATTATGAAAAACAAATTTTATTTGAAGAAAATATCTTGTTTTATTTGTCGTAGGAAGAACCCCCAAAAAACCAAATTTATGAAATTTTCCAAAATTCAGACCGTGAAAGTCGGACGTATGCGACATTTATAAGTGCATTTTACTCCAAACTTATAGGAAATTTAAGAAAATACTTTGAACCGTTTTTGAGGACATTTTGAATATGCCTCAAAGGCTTCATATAAAGTACCCACAAAAACAAATAAATGATATTCAAAATCGCAGAGTTTCGACTCAGGCCTAATGGACAGGGATTTCTTCAATTTAAAAAAAAAAAATCGATGCATGGTTTAGGCGCAAGTGTTGTCCATATACACCAGACAGACGGACGGACGTTAAAAAAACACTTTTTCGATACCAGGGGAACCCAAATCGTGTATTTTTGTTGAAATCTCGAAATCGATTTTTTGAAGCATTACATATCTTTCCCTATACTACATATATTACTTTGTACGTATACGAAAAAGTATAAAGCGCACAATCTACGTAATTCGATTGCTTTTTTATTTCTGGGTTATTTTTTCTTTCACTTGTTATATATTCACTACAATTATATTACTTTCACTTGTAAATAATAAACAATTGGAATTGTTGTAGAGTTTCTATGCTTCTGCAATGCACACTTTTGTCAAGATAGCATTTTTTCAAACCACCTCTTGAGTGCTTATAGCGGCTTAGCCATTCGTAATATCCAAGTAGTTGTATGGACAAAATATGCTTAAAATTGTTGTAAAAGCTTTTTTTCGAAGTTTCAATGTTTTCTCCCCCGATTTTTTATACAGGAAATTTGAAACAAATTGCGAGTACCCGGGTGATACCTCGACTTTCAAATTGGATGAAAGCGCCAAAAGAATGAAAGAAAAAGAAACAATAAGCTTCCACTTAAGCAATCTTCTCTTTAATGCGAGACGCAGTCGATGTCGACCCTTTACGTGTTAAATTGATAAGATAAAAATAATTTATTTTTCCCCTGTGTTGTCCTGATTTACACTACATTATAGATTCAAAGCTAAAACGTATTTTGATGTCTCTCAATTATTTCAAAACACCATTACCCTACTTACATAAAAAGCTACGCTTTATTGACTTTCAAATGTTTTCAGTTCTCATAGTGTTCAGTTGTTTATTTTCAGATGTCAATAGAATTTTGCAACTTCGAACATGATACTTGTAACCAACACTCGAAACATCCTTTACGGCCCAACCAAATAACGTTGCCTACGCCTAGTGTGAAGACGTAAACCACGTCTTTTCCGAGCGGCAACCGCCCTCGCCCACGCTGCACCGGTTGCGCCTTCTCAGTCAGTGACCCCTGCCACGGCCACCTTCCGTTCTGAACAAGAAGCAGGGGGAATGGTGAAGCCAAGGGGGGGGGTCAAAGGGAGGAGCGAAGCGCGTGCGAGGAGCGGGGCGAGA
>BOPP01000109.1:1018196-1035461 GCA_017312745.1 Gryllus bimaculatus
CGAGGACGGTCGGGGAGGGGTGGGGTGTGGCGAGAGGCAGTGTGGGGCCAGGAGCGTCGCGACCCGTGAAGAGAGCACTTTATTGCGAGGGGGCGCGGCCGCGACGTGTGTCTCAGCGCTTTAGCACCTCGCTCTCGCCGCTGCCTGCGCCAGCCCCGCTGTTTACACCGCGTCCGTCCAGGCCCCGACCTCAACCTTGGTTCCTTATTCCATTCACGCGTCCGGCCCGCCTCGTCGGTTCGGTACCCGAACTCAAACCCTCAACCCCATCCCTCTGGGCCGGGTTCAGTCCTCGCGCAAGGTAGAAAGCTGCGCACTCTGGTCAGGGTGACAATTGAAGATTTGATGGAGCGTGTGAAACATGAGTATTAAATCCAGTGAAATCAACACATTACAGTTGCTCATTTCGAAGTTCTAAAATCATTAAAATGTTCAATAATAACTCATCTTTTGGCTCTGTAATTTATTTCGCGTGAAATGTCATGGAACACTTGAAAAAGAAATAAACTGGAAATACCATAAATTATCAATATAATTACTGTAATTTACGAAATACGTGTTGTACGTCACATAACTTGTCTTCAATAGGATTTTGAAAATAAAAATAATCAAACGTAGCCGTGGGACCTAACAAATGAGTAGTGTAATAAAATGTCCTATATTCTTTCATTTACTTCACAAACTCTCCAACACATAATTTTCTTTAAAAATATATCTGACTATCCTGTAAAAGGAGTTCAACTGGTGTTAAAAGTAGTTATTATAAGCATGCTGGTACTTATGTAGTATAATTGATATGTACTAATAATTACATATTAGAAAACTGTTATCCACCTCGTGGTTTGACTTAACTGTACTTAACACTACGAATACTAATTCACAAGAATACTAATACTTATAATCGTATATAAACAATAAGACTAATGTCAGAGCAAAGATATATAAGAAAATGTTTCAACCCGATTGCTTACACTAGGATAAACGTTACAATTCGGGAAAACTTTATTTTCTGGTCCAGAATTCTTTTAAAGATGGATCCATCGTACTGAAGTTGTATTTCGAGTAATGTTTTTTTAAAATTTAATTAAGCAAATTGATTTAATATTATTTAACTAATTATATTTTAATTCAATTGATTTATCTGATATTTAATTAAGCTTATAACCTTGCTAGTGAAATATCCTGCGTATATAAAGAAATAGATTTGATTATAAAAAAAAGTCCATATTACATAATTTCCTGTCACTACTTACACTATTTCCAGACTAAATATAAATTGACTATTCTCTGAAAATATTCCGTCACAGACGTCTAGTCTGTGGGGAACTGCTCAGCTGTGGAACTTTGTGAATGGCCACTGAGAGTTACCCAAGAGAATGCAAAGAGAACATAACAAGGCTACTGCACACAAAGGGCAAATCCTACTTCATCAAAACAAGGTAAAACTGGCGTCGGCAGTGATGCGTGCTGTCTATTTTTTGTGTGCTTGGCATGGTGTTTCAACTGGTTTCGCCCGGAATTATTTTAACTAGACTGTGACGAGCGTTGTCAAGTAGCTACCGAAATATTATTCAGCGGGCAAAAAAAATCACAGGGATTTTAAAATACACAAAGATAAAGTTTATAATCATAACCACACGGAAACGAGTCATAACTCGAAGAGATATTTGCTATTTTAAAATGAATACTTTGTGTACGCATGACAGAACTCAGTATTCCTGACAACATACTAAACTAACACTGCAGCATATAGCACTAATAACGTAACAAAATTTTGGACAACTCGAGAGAAGCATCCTGATAAATGCATCTACATGAGTGGGAAATTCATGGCCTCACGTGCATTTTGTTTTTCGTTTTGTACAAATATTTCATGGCAAGGTACATAAAAGCTAAACTTTATAGTGATTTATTAAAAAAAATTTAAAAAATTACATGTTACAATGATCCCTCACATTGCAAAAATAAACTATGTATATTAAAATTGCATTAATGATTTTAATCAATATTATATGAACTCAAAAATATAGCACCATATTTGATAATTGATCCAGTTCATTACCCTCTGAGTCGTACGATCTTCTACAATCTACTCCGTATGATTGTTTTGGAGAATGGCTACAAAATTGAAAATAAAAATTTAAAACACAAATGATAAGAATAATATTACCAAAACCCAATCAAAAAAATACGTTGCTTGAACTAAGTCTGAATATAATTCTTGTCAAAAAATAAAAATCTTCCATATACCACAACTATTAATTTCAAACGTTAAGTTAACCAGTCACGTATCTATTAGTTCACAATAGTAAAGGAGACACATTCTGTTTTTCTCTCGAAGTGAAGTTGACGGAAACTCTATACAACTAATCTTCCTTTATTCAGAGCTTTTGTCTCCACGGAAGGTCAGTTACAACAGATTTTTAAAGAGTTACGTTACTTACAAGTATGTATGATAAAAAAATAACAGGTAAGGAAAATCACATGAGGCCAGAAGAAGTGTTCCCGAAACCTTAGAAACAAATTTACATTTTTAAGTTAGAACTGAGCCTTCTTTCAAAATGAACGTAACAGACCAGAGGAACCAAGACGTAGAGAGACCAAGTATCGATCGGAGACGATCACATCACCAGCACTTTGCACACCTATCTCGACCCACCGGCACAACAGTAAACGAGACACAATCGCCCTTTTCTCCACGAGTGCTGAAGTTGGCGAGAGCCCAGGGGGTATCTGTCCGCCTTCGCGGCCGCTCCTCTCGGGCGTTTGGGAGGCGGAATTCGAAATTCGGCGATGCGCAGCCACGTCCTTCCTCTTTGCAGGCGCCCTCCGCTATCGCCCCAGTGGAATTAAGACTCGGAAGGCGGCTTTGCCGCGCTCTTGATCTATCTCCTGCCCCATCTTCTCGACCTCCGCAGATAGAACACGCGCCTTCTCTGTCTCCCCTGCGATTGTTTAAGGGAAGTAAAACATTCCGTCTCGTTTTGTTCTCTACTAAGCGTTCTAAGAACATGGCAGAAGAATTAAAGTTTCTTAATGAAAATGAATGATCTGTAGTTTATTGCTTACTCGGCAAAGTATACGGCTTACATCATCGTCGGTGACATTTCTAGACCGGCTCCTATTTACATGTTATTACCATGTTTGCAGTTTCTTTGCTCTCACATACGATGAATAAAATCTGTAAAACTACGAGTTGACCCTAAAACGGAAAATAATGTCATTTGGCTCTCTATGGGACACTATGAAGGCTGCAAGCCATTAAAGCTACGTTAAAATTCTAACTGTAAAAACCACGTTAAAATTGTGTTTTCTTCTCATAAAAGGTATTCTACAATCAACAACGATAATTTGATTTCCTTCAAATCATATAAAATTAAATCAATAAAAAAATATATACTACTACATCTAAAGGTAATAGCTGAACCTAAAGACCAATGAACTACATTTAAAACATTTTACAAATATTTTTAAACCCTTTAAGCGCATAACAAAAACGCGCATATAAAGCCACATGACTGTACAGTTTGAACATTATCGTTTTAAAACTAAACGGTTATTTTCTGTACAACTGAAGACTCCTGTTTGGAACCCAAAATAATTATTTTTTTTATTTATTATGACTTAGTGGGAATGTGCAAATGTTTCAAAAGGAAGGAGCATGCTGTTCCAAAAAAAGGATTCAGTAATACAAACATTTCTTCATAACAAGAAAATTATTTTACATTTAGAAATCACAATCTTAATTTCACTGAGATTAAATATTGAAATATTAATACAGAAAATTCAAGAGTATAATCATTATTATAAATACAAAGATATGAAATAAAAACACATTAACAGTTATGTACAATACACCATATTTTATTCAGAGGTACAATAACTTTCTTTAACTTAAACTTAAACTTAAACTTAAACTTAAACTTTCTTTAACTTAAACTTCTTTAACTCAAATAACTTTAAATATAAAAAATATATTATAAATAGCACTGGGCCTCAAAACCCTTCCCTTTATGGCTTTTAAACTTCTCAATCAGATATAATAGAAGTATTTCTGCAAAGAGCAAAACCATTTAAACAATATATTTAAGCTACAGAAATTCTTGCGTTTCGATTAGTAGTGCTCTCACGAACAAAACATTGTGAATAATTCAGAATAATATTGGTGTAGTTTTGAGTTACAAGCCGCTGCCATCTCGGCTCCTGATGTCGCCACTGCGTGCGGCGGCGGGTACGCGAAGCGGGATAAGCGCCGGGGGGAAAGCCAAGCGCCAACTCCCACGAAACACACACATTTAATATCGCCATAGCGTAAATCAAAGAGCTTGCATCGGGTCTTAATCCCTCGCCCATTTCACAGCTCATAGTGTTAATATTTAAACCGGATAACCACAAAGTGCTTCACGGTTTGCTTTCCGTCGGTTCACGTTTCCATTAATTGTAAACAATGTTAATGTGAATAAATGTTTGCGAAAATGTAAACCGCTGCACAGAGACAAATGTTATTAAAGCTATCAATAAAAATGCGTTGGATATGTAAATAATTTTACAATATTAAAATAATGCAAATTTAACCTCCATATGCTTCTGCTATGGAAATTTTAGAACATTTTATCTTTACGGCAAGCCTTTCTTTCAATATTTTCTTATCATTGTCACACCTTATTAGTAGATATATTCGTTCATTTAAATTTATAAAAGGTGGAACTTCCAATAACTGAAATAACGATATTAATGCTGTGTTATCATTGCACTATAATATAAGACCTTTCATAATATAAGAATACACATGAGTAAACACTTTGCTTTGAATAGTATTTTAGTGAAGTCTTATAAACAAAATTATTAGAATGTTAAATAAAATACATGTAGTTTCATCGTTGAAAAAATTAAACGTGTCCATTTTCTTAAATATTATTTCATGACGAATGAATTATTATTAAGAATCATAATTTACATTCATATATCTTTGCCTGCAAGACAGAAATCTTCGAGAATATTCAAATGTGTTTTTAGGGTGTCTATTTAAAAGATTTTTCATTCAAACAATGGTGCATCAAAAAGTAATTAATTTGCGCAATTGAATCTTCCCAACAATTTTCAATTATTTTCAAAGCTGAGAAGACAAACTGTAACACTTGATGTAAAATGTAACTGTCAAATTTTGATACAAGAACAAAGTTACGTATTTTTTCTTTCACGTTGATGAGATTGCAAGGGATGACATCATTGAAACAAAATGATAGTATTCAAAGAGTTAAAATTCAAGGTATATGGCGGCTTTTGAGGGTCATTACGTACGTAAGAAAATTAACTAAACTAATGGTTCTACAAAGTGAAACAGACATTTCGTATTACAATATTTTCCTATTTTCTTGAGTAATTTTTCGGTTTGGTTCCACCCTCTTCTTAGCAGCTACCTATTAGAGCCTAAAAGACTTATCAGTGTCTCTTGCAGTATCTATTTCTGCTCTTGGTGCATTTCCAAGAGAGAGCATCTTGGGTTTTCCGAGCGTAACATATTTCCCCTCAATGTATAACCTTGCCCCATCGTGGGGTACTTGCACCATATGTCAGGTGTAGGACTTCTAGGGTGGCTAGCGTGTTAATTATTTCATACACGTTTCACAGATAGACACCTGCAAAAGTGTATGGAAGAGTTTGAGTGCATATGTAATACACGAAGGGCTCAGAAAGCCCCACATGCCACTGACACAATCATTTATGCCTTACGCGGGTGTCGATCCATAGTCTGTCAACTTACAGGGACTCACTTACCCCAACCCCTGTCATAGGACGGCGAAAGAGTTGACCGTACTAGAAAGTGACGTACTGTATATGTGTAAAGTTATGTAACAGAAAAAATTGATAAAAAATATACAACTACAATTGAACACTTTTTTACTACATAAGTGACCTTTAGTGTATTGGGGACAATGAACCAACGAATTTTAATTACTCTGACACCATTCGATTTCCTAGAAACAAAACAAATGAAGTTGCTTTAGTAATCAAATATATATTCGAACTCAGTAATGAACAATTTTCTCAACATTTAATCGGTATAAATTGTTATAATGGTAAATTTATAATAATATAATATTTACATCGGGTTTAAAATAAAATATCTGGGGTAACAAAACCCTATTTTTTAATAATATCACAGGATTACAATATGGTTCTAGTACATGCGTATTTTCACTAAAATCATAGGAGTATTTTTTGAATAATGTATTTCGTTCTTCATTGAAAATGCGCAATTTTGAATTTATTTTCATACAAATGCTTTTGAGTTTTCCAAAATCATTTAAAGAAGTTGAAGTTGTGAAGCAATTAAATGATAAAAAAAACTTGAAATCTAAATATTTATAACTTCGATGTTGTATTTTAAGAAGGGTTCAAAAAATGAAACATGACAATTTTGGAAACATCTGAGTTGGCACTGAAAATCGGACATACGCCATCGTGTGTACGTCACATTATTCTCAATAAAAATAGAAGTAAGTAATTGGTGTCATGTTTGAAAAAACCTCTTAGTTGCAAAGAACTCCATAAATTTATTGAATTCATTTCATTCGCAGGACTAAATGTCTGGCGACACAAATCAAGAAATATTCATTTTGAAAAAAAAAAATAATTTGAATGATCAATGCAACTAGTGTTATTTACAGACGGCTGATCGAACAGATGGACGGAAGGACTGAAAAAAAGTTTTCCAGAATCAGGGAACCCGAAAATTCCCTTGAAAGACGAAATCGATTTTCCACATTATTACATAATATCTATACTACATACACACAGTAGATGTATTAGTCGCTGTTTACTTACTTCAATGAAATTATTGTATACTTTCGTAAATAACACAATAACGTTAATTCGTGTATTAGTAAAGGAGATTCAGTGGCACCTGACGCTTTCTGCCACATCAAATCTTCGAGCGCGCATTTAACGATTTGGTCGTCGGAGCGGAAAGAAGCCTCCGTTTGATGCGCAGCGAGGTGGGCGAAGCGGTGGCGGAGAGAGAACGTCGGAGACGGAAACGACGAGATGGCAGCAGCATAGACCACACTGGTGCAGCAGCTGCGACGCGGTGTGAGCATTGAAAATGAAGATAAAAGGTTTGACACTCGAACGGGTAGTGGTGGTGCAATGATGTGTAATGGTCGTTTACTGGCCATGATGACGGTGGTGAAGTTGGTGGTGATATTTGTCGTGTTAATGATGTTGCTGGAGGCGGTGAATACCAGTATGTTGATGATGGTAGTGGTGATGTTGATGGAAGTGGTGGTAGTGATAGTGATGTTGATTGTGTTGATGTTGGTGATTTTAACGATAGAGGGGATGGTGGTGTTGAAGTTGATGGTAATACTGGTGGTGATGGTGAAATACGTTTTAGAGGTGGTGTTGGTGATGCTGATGGAGGTGGTAATGATATATATGGGGATGGTGGTGGTGGTAGTAGGGGCTTGGATGGTGATAAAAGCATCAAAGGTAATGGCATTCACACATGAGAATGACATTGCGGCGGACGAGTGTTCGAGAAACGGTGACGATGAAGGTAATATTAATGGAATTGATGTTTGTGCGAGATGCGGTCACTGGTAAATGATGTTGAAAAGCTAGTTCGGACGGCGTTAACAAGACCACGAAGGTGTCTCCGCGATGGCTGTGGTGGCAGTGCAGCCGGTGGTGAGAGGGCGTGGGGGCGGGGGGTGGGGGCTGGGTCGCAAGTGAAAGGAGCTGCGCGGCCGATACCGCGATGCCATCAATTCTGCCCCACAATGCCAAGTTCTATTCTGCGCCGCAGCGCGATATGCCGCGTGTATATATAGCGGCGGCGCGCCCGCCCAGGCCGGCGGCGAAAGCAGACGCCTCGAGGGAGGTGCTTGCCGCGGCAGAGGCGGGCCAAAGGACGGCCGCCATGACAGACGGGTCTCGTGGCGGTTCTGTCACTCAGTGTGTGATTGGAAATGAAGCCCGTTGAATAATCTGCTGTTGAAAATTGAATGAGCCGTCACCCGGTGCCCTCGGTAATCTCGCTAACTGCAAATACCTTCCAATTTCCTTTTTCTTTCTTTCATGTCATTGACATATTTGGAGAGTGAAATAAAATAGGTTCTAGTTAATTCTGCAGGATAAGTACGAAAAACATGATTTCTATCAGATAAGATGGTAAAGAATATGGAGATTGAAGGCAGTCTAATGCACAAATCTGTGGTAATTCTGATTAGAGTGTCAGGTTTGAAGTAAAAAATTAATAGTATATCTCCGCGGGCAGTTGAAGAACATTTTGAATCATTTCACTTAACTAATAGTTTTAGTACATTTCAGTAAGAGATCGTTAAAACATACATAAAGCTTGGCAATAGAGTGGTAGTAGAATGAATGATGACAGATTGTATGGCGCATAACTTAAATAGCAAAAGCAATTGATTTGAATCCACAGAGCACAAAATATATAATATTTAGGACTTCGTGATGAAGAAATGTTGGTATTTCTTGGTTGCATATGTACGAAGTGGGACACCAAATAACTTTTCTTACATCTCACATATTAACCAAAAAACTTATTTGGAGAGCTTACCGAGACAAGGTTGACAGTGAGTATCCAGATACCCTGGGCTCGTGCCGATGCGAATGCTAACAGAAGTTAATGTCCAAGCTCCCGACTGAATTTCAAGGTACGTTCACTTGCGCGATCTCGATCACAATCACCATCACGATAAATCATCTGACTCTCCAATTATTCTTTTTGTGACACTAAATCAATATGGAATTAAGAAGACACAAAGAAGAGACCACAATGGTCTAAGGAGACGTTTTGGCAATGACGAAATGATGAAAAAATGAAGACGAGGCAGGTATTGCGAAAGCAATGATCGATGAAGTATAAATGACGCGTTCAGAGCAGTAACCCTCATTTGTTGTAAGCTCTAACAAATTGTAAAAGTTGATAAAGAGAAGACAAAACGTAATTAGGAGATAATTTTGGCGGAGAAGTGCGGAACGGGCCAGGCGAGAGAGAGGCGGAGAAGCATGTAGGAAAAGGGTGTTGAGGGGGGGCGTGGTGTTGAGGTTGAGAGGGGGCGTGAATGGGGAGTGTTAGGGAGAGAGGGAGAGGTAGAATGATTAGTGATGGGAGAGGCGGGACAGGTGAGACCACATGGGGATGGAAGAGGCAAAGCGAGTGGGAGTGGGTGATGCGGGACAAGTAGGGATGGGAGAGCCAGGACGAGTAGAAACGGGAAGGGCAGAACGGGTGGCGACGAAGGACCAAGTGGTGGGCGTGGTGTGGCTCTGCTTACGTAACTACAGCGCGTGGCGTGCACAGAGGAGGGCCGCCTGCGCCGCTCGTTCAGAAGCTTGAGAACACGGCTCGCTTACTGGCGGTGACGCACGCCCCCCCCCCCGTCTGTCCCCGCTGCGCCCGACAGCAACCTCCCAACGTGGCTGATCGCTTGCCCTGCGGCCGGGAGCCGCACACAAGGAATCGGTGCAGGTTGATGAACACAGCGGGGGCTACTACCGCATACTTTAATTATTTGCTACCGGAAGGATAAATCCCGGGAGTGGATATGTAGGTTTTTGCCTTTATTCTCTCTCCCGCGACAGATACGCGCGCGTTGGGCGATTGGTGTCCGGATTCCGCCGAACGCAGTGCCTGGATCAGGCCGCGTTGCTTGATCAATGCTACTGGATTTCCAGGCCAGTAACGGAATAGACACAAAGCGTCAGTCGCAGTACTCCGGAACAAGTCCTTCCTCTATGACGAGAGTGTGGATCCACTGCCACGACGAAGCCAAGTGCTCAACTGGAGGGCTCGGGCCTCAGTCCGTCTCCTCACTGCCTCCACCTTGAAGGTATCGGCGTGAGTATCTAGACAACCTGACAGGGGATTCATGGCCTCCGTCTTGACTTTTATACATGGGATTCCGAGCATTTCGAAGCAAAGCCTTTCACCCTATCCCGGCCAAAGGTCGGCGAGCTAGTCCCAACTCCGGTCCGAGTGGACGTTGCCTTGGGACCATCTTACCCCTCTCCCCCTTGCGAGGAAAGGTTCAGATTCACCATCAAAGCGAAAATGCGAAACTAGTCGGTTGCTTTGATCATCTCTATGTTGGGTTGTTATGTACTGTAGAGCACATTCAGCCGCACACTTTGATTTGGATTTTCCTGCAGATACTAGATACGTGTGTGCTAATTTTGATGGGAGTATTTTACTTTTTGTTAAAGGTTGTAGTGTTTTATTTTAATTCATGTCTCAAGCGCTAAACCCAGCGTTCTTATTAATTCATTAAATACGATTTCTAATAGTTTTATTGATTATTCTGTCACCGTTTCGATCAGAAGATATGCTTTATTAGTGAATTTACGATTAAGTATGTTCATGTGTCGATTGTTCACCTTGAGACTTATTTCATACGCAACATCATATTTCAGTATTTCATTATTTTGCATTTCGGTATCAACGTTGACGTTGGAAACAGAACTGGAAATTTAGGCCGTAAGATGAAAAAACGAATGAAGATGTCATCTGGACGTAATGAAAATCTTTCAACTTTTATTTTCGCTTTTAATTAATGCTAAAAAAGTAAAACTTTAGCGTCTACTAAGTAACACTAAAAAGCAACTAAATGTTAAAAGTAACATTAGTTGCTGATATGAACTCATGCTTAAATTGTTGAAAGACTTTGCAAAACGTCGCAAAAAATAAACCGGGCAAATCAGCTGGTTTTTAAAATTCCTCTTTAAATATCAAAACATTTTGCCTCTATTTTCCTTCTTGTCATTATAAAGACGAAGGTATATTGCTAATTTTCAGACCGTATAATGTAAGCATCCTTCACTGAGGCAAAAAACATTGTATATTTTCAATCCTCACTATACTAGGCGTTCAGTAAACAATTATAATTGTAATTTCTTAGGTCAGCATACGCTTTTGTAAGCTTTCGCCGCCGCTTCCGCCGCCGCCGATACTACTACTATCCTACTACTACTACTACTCCTATTCTACTCCTCCTCCTCCTATTCTACTCCTCCTCCTCCTCCTCCTATTCTACTACTACTACGACGACGACGACGACGGCGACTACGACGACTACGATGACTACGACGACTACGACTACGACAACGACGGTGACGACGACGACGACGACGACGACAACGTCGAAGACGACGACGACGATTACGACTACGACTACGACTACGACTTCTGCTACTGCTACTGAAGTTGATACTGCTACTGCTACTACTACTGCTTCTACTACTACTGCTACTACTATTACTACTACTGCTACTACTACTACTACTACTACTACTACTGCTACTACTACTACTACTACTACTACTACTACTACTGCTACTAATACTGCTGCTACTACTACTACTACGACTACTACTACTACTGCTACTACTACTACTACTACCACTACTACCACTACCACTACTACTACTACTACTACTACTACTACTAATAATAATAATAATAATAAAAATATAATAATCATAATAATATTCATAATAATTATTGAACACACTATACTAAACGAGTAGTTGTTTAATGTAGGCAGATGTCGGGTACTGCAGTTGCAGAGTATGGAACCCTCAGCAGTCTTCTTGGAACATACTCCACGATTAAAATCCGCCTACCGAGATCTTGAATCATGCTTATTAGGCGATGTCTACAAAATGATGAAGTTCGGACCATTTACTACCACGGTATTATCTATTATGCAATTGCAGTTAATGGAAAACGAATAGGCTTACACTTGTGGTACGATGTAATTGAACGTTATTTGTCACATTTTCACGGGCCGTGTTTGTATTGCTGCACGTGTTGATAGATTTCAAAAGTTCGCTAAATTCGTAACGGAGCTTAATTTAATCTCTCTCGTGTGCACCTCTGCTGTTTGTATAATTATATTTCATTATTCGCACCAGACCAAATAAATTGCTAGGTTTGTGCCAGTCATAGCGATTATTATTTCCCTCATTGTTTCTCACAGACAGAAACACTCAAATTTCATTACATGATAAAACAATCCGTTCTACCCTCTTCCGCTTTGACAAAAATAAAAAAATTATTTATTGCTTTGTTTTGTGAAAGTGTTATGTTAAAATCTACAATTTATGCATCATTATTATTTTAGGAGTCAATTCAATCAATAACTGACTTTTAACATTTAAATTATATAATTTCAAAACTTTAGAATATTTTATATCTACGTTGTAGATATAAATATACTAATTTGTGTATTTAAATAATAAATAAATAAAAAACCAAATAAAATAGTTATCCAAAGGGTGAATTGTAATTGCCAATTAAGTATTTGTAATCTTACTTTTTTTTGAAAAATCTAAATCTTTAAATATTATTTTAGGGTTATAAACTTTTATGGATTATTTTATATTCAGAAGACTCATAACATATAGTCTTCCTAATTCATTTAGAAAGAAACAATATTTTAAAAATAACTTTAATGGAATTGGTAGTTTTTTTGTTATGTGCATATCTTAGTAAGACTTAATAGGAAGAATATTTTAAGTAAGCTGCTAGATTTCATAGCTTCACAAATTTTGTTCCTATCACAGACTCAAAACCCTCAGATTTGAGACTTTGATGTTGTGGCAAGTGACGTACGGAAACGTGCGAAATCGTCATCGAAAGACACATCACACAGTCAAAAAATTGTCGAAGGTGCCATCATTAGATTTCACTTCAAAACCTAACATATCATTGTTTCCCACCTCCATGACACGAAAGCATGACACTAGACACCCTAACGGAAGCAAGCCCGGGCATCTTCGCTCCACTGAACGGCGAGTGGGCGGCGGGCGGCGGCCTCACGAATGGCGCTTGGCACAAGCTCGCAGGAGTCTCTGCTTGTTTACTAACGCAGCGGCGCGGCGGCCCCGTGTTCCACTCGCATGGCGTCGAATACTGCGAAGAACTAACGTGTGCATTGCTTCCCATTGGAGTTCAACAAATGAACGCTGAAAACAGTAAAAATGGGACAGATGAACAAAGAGGGTGGGAAAATATTATTCCAATATGTTACTTCTTAGAAATAATAAGGTAACACAGCATTGTGCACATTGCAGATATTAAATACTTAATATTTGGAATTATATGTCAAATATTTAATCTACTATAAAATGGTCTGTAATATTCTAAGAAGTGAAACGGACAGAGACACAACTATTCGCGGACGATGTCATTTTCGTAGCGAACGATGTTGTAGATCTTCGAAACAAACTTGACACACTTGCACAGTATTGTCATCACAATCCTTAATATTAATAGAGAAATATACTGAAATAATGTAGTTTAGGAAGGCTGGAAGGCTGGAAGGCCCAAAAACAAATGAGCTACAAAATACAACGAATAAATTTGACAGTCGTTGGTAGCTATGCCTCTGTCGGTAGTCTAGTTCAAACACACGATCTTAAAACGTAGCCGCAAAAACAAGCAATAACGAAAAAACAGAGATGGGGGCGTTCTGGCCTTTTGTAATGACAGGAAATACGACAAATTGGGCTTCCAAAACGAATCTCTTCAACGCCATCTTAATATCATTTACATGGAGGAGTTTGGGGATTGAGTTATGCAAACGCAAACGATTGGGTTTTCCGTCTGTGCCCCGCGAAGCCTATTGCAAACAGAGAGCCGCCAACAAAGCAGGCCGGCCACCTCCGCAGCAGACCGCACGCACGGGCGCAATGCAAACACCCCCCCAACGCCGGCGCCCTCAGGGCCGCCAAGGGTAACGAAAGCGACCCCCGCACGCCCGATAGCGAGACAGCAGTTACAGTTCGCTTCTGGGCGACTGCTGAACGACTACGCTCGTCGAAGTCTCGCCAGACACCTTCCTCGACCACGGACGTCTTCCCTGATTGGGGACTTCTTCCGCCTTTTTCTGATGACTCGGCTTTTCTCTGGACCATCTCCTGGCTGTTTTTGAAATTGTTTTTCCACGGCGAACTCTGTAATAGGTCTGTGAATAAAACTTCATTTTATGTACTTGTTATTTTTTGTTACAACATTTTTCATTAAACTCGCTCTTCAACATCCTATGGGCATAAAATGCCATATACCTCGAATGGAACAGATACTAAATCCACTTGAAAAAGCAGCCATGCGTTTTAATGCATGTGTGCACGAGAAAAGCACTAACACGCATGTATCCTAGAAGAGTCTACAGACTAAGCAGCCGGAGCAACGTTGGATCGGGTAACTAGGTAATAAGGTAAGTTGGGCCACCCGAGGGCCAGGTGGATACACTTCACAGAACTTAATTCACCCTGATGAAGCTCATTTTCGGCCACAACCGGATGTTTACCTAGTGGTCATTTTTTCTGTATTCTTGCCATTTAAAACAACCCCTCGGTAGTGGAGAGATAATACTACATGGAGAAACAATTTATGAGAGAATATATCGCACTTGGATATGCAGAGAAATGCCATGCAATTATATTCCGCATTTTAGTGTAAAAAATCCTAATTCACTCACCACAAAATTGAGAATTGTTTCAAAAATCAGAGAAAACCAGTCCTTGGTCCAGCTTTAACGATATCTTCTGGGCTTGCCCATATATTCAGCCTGAATTAATTGATTTACTCCTGAGATTTAGAATTTTCAATTGCGCCTTTGCTGCTGACGTAGAGAAAACGTATCAGATGGTTCGATTGAATGAAGGACACACTAATTATCCAAAAATTCTTTGAAAAGAGCATTTTTCAGCTCCTCTAAAAACCTATAAATTAAAGACTGTCACTTATGGTCTGACATCTGCATTTTTAGAAGCACGTTGCTTGGAACAAATTTGCTATTAATAATGAAACTGCTTTTCCAGAAGTAGTCCTTGCCATTACCAATTCATTTTATGTAAATGACTTATTGCATGGGGCAGAATATGAACTTAAGGCAATTCAATTATTTAAATAAATATCTAATATGCTTTTAGAAGTTTATTTTAAATTGAGAAAGATTAGAAGCAATGCTGACTATGATAACCACTGTGCAAGGAGAATCCCCCGGGGAGGATCTCGTCGCATTAGGTTCACACCAATGGCCAAACTATTAGGACTTCTTTGGCATTCAAGAATGATACTGCATTTAGGCCGTGTTGTTCTAACCCAACCTCTAGCTGACTCCGGCGGTTGAACCAAGAGAAATGTGCTACATATAATAGCATCGATATACGACCCTCTGGGTCTAGTCACACGAGGCAATTAGATACAAAATATTTTGCAGTTGTTATGGGAACGTAAGCTGGACTGGGTTGTCAGTATACCTTCAGATTTTATTACTCAGTGGGAAATCTTACTGACAGAGGTACTTTTATTAACAGGTCTGATTTTCCTTGGAAGCTTCCTTTAAAGAATATGGCTGTTGTATGTCGCAAATGAAAATTTTCAAGAAAAAGGGCAAATGCTCTAATAGCATCTAAATCACATCTTGCGCCTTTCGCTGGCACCACTATCCCTCGTTTTGAATTGTGTGGAGCAGTTTTACTAGCCAAATTCATGATGATGTAAAATGTTGTGTCTCTAGTTTGTAAGATCAACTCCGTACATTTATTTACAGACCGCACTATAATACTGCATTGGATACAACATGGTTCTAATTAATTAGATGCTTTCATTTCTAATAGAATTGCTGTAATTAGACAGGGTTGGTTACATATTTCTTCTAAAGATAACCCTGCTGACCCCATATCGCGGGGAGTCCCTTACCAAAAAGCTGGTCTCTAAAGACAGATGGTTTCATGGACCAGAATGGACGATCCAGTCGTTATGTGAGCGGAAGTCTCTGCCTGACGTCACTGAATGTGGTAACGTACAATTACTACTTCATTCACAAACATTTCTTCCTTTCTCTTGTGCTCAGTGAATTCTGAGCTAGTGTCTCGAAAAAATCAAATCAAATTTTTATCACAAGTTGCTGCAGATAACAGCATATTTCCTTCGATTTATCCATCAGTGCAGAAAAAGGACCTTTTTACTCCCTAGGATATCTGGCCCTCTCCCTATATCTGAGCTACGAGATGCCCTTCTATTGATTGTGATAGTAGTTCAGAAAGCTTCTTTTTCTGCTGAATATGCTGCCCTATCCAATAAAAGGGACATTACAAAATATTCAAAATTTTTAAATCTTCATTATTTTTTAGACAATAATGATATCATTAGAGTAGGTGGTAAATTGAGACATTCTTTATTGCCTAAGACGCGAAACCAATTTATTCTCCATCGCGAATATGCTTTTACAAGAGCCCGCGTTACTATGATTCACCATGAGAATTTTCCTCACTGAACTACTGCGTATCATTTCTAAAAAAACTAGTCATTGACAGGTGCAGGGCACTTAGTAATTCGTGGTATTTGTCGGTCATGCCACAAAGGCAATTCATCTTTCCATAATGGAGAACCTGATTACAAACGAATTTATAGCGACTGAAAAGATTTGGGTCCCGCATGGGCTACCCCAGAATTATTTATAGTGATATTGCTAAATCATTTAATAAAAACAAAAAACCAGTTGTCTGAGCTATTAAAGATTTTTAGCACACAGTAAGAACACTCGATTCTGAAACATTTCTTCGCTGAACATGGAGTAGAATGGCAGTTCTGCCCACTGCACTCTCCATTTCGTAATAGACTAGTAGAAGCGGCCATAGGCTCCTTAAAATTCCACTTAAAACATTATTTTGGGCAAAATTGTATTTCACTTTCTGAATTCCAAACTTTGTTAACACAGATAGAACACATAATAAACTCACGGCTCCTAATGGTTTACTCTGAGAAGGACACCGAAGCTTTCATAATAACTCCAAATCATTTAATAGATGGACACTCACTCCTCTTACTGGCTTTTGATCAAGAATCAAAGCATAATATAACACCGCTACCGTTATGAATATATCATAAAATTGCATAAAATGATCTTACTTGCCCGAGAATGTTGGCAATTTCACGTGTGGTAAGCTTCCTATACGATTTGGCTTACTGACATATAGTTTTTCTGATTAATTGGTTAATTCAGAAAGACACGCCTAATGGCAACGCGCATGCATAATGTGCCAGATATGTAAAATATCTTGGCATGTTCATTCACTTCCGAGATATTTTCTACTGCTGATCAAAAATTATCAACAGTCTATATTGACATTACCCAAAATGTTTCATCGACGTTTGTTAAGAAATGGATTTCCCGGTATAGTATACCTCCCACCCAGGTCGTCAATTGAGATCACCTGTTTACGTGC
>BOPP01000109.1:1035613-1069755 GCA_017312745.1 Gryllus bimaculatus
CTATGGTTAAACTTTGCGTTTACAGAACATGCAGATTTACCGACAACTTCGTCACCCCCGATAAAGTACAGATGTTATCCTACATTAAAAATAAGATTTCGTCTGCTATTCCTCCCCGACTTCTATATTCCATTCCCAATTACTTTGTTTTCTCTTATTTATCATTTTCTTCCTTTCTCTTCTTCATTCATACATCAAGGAGGTTTTCGAGGTTAACTCTTTGACCAATTCTGGACCGTACAAGACCAATGATCGCTATCATTAGAATGTCAAGCATCTAATGGACGATAGAGCTGTCCATCGACCTCTGCAACCCTGCCTACTTATGTGAAGACAATCAACATTTTCATCTTTCAGTGCGTTGAGTCCACACCGCCTCTACAGAAGGCCTCTGCACAAGCCAATAACGTTATTATATTTAGGCTGATTGCATTATCAGCGTTTGCCTGTTTTGCATTAGTGTATGAATACAATTTTCTCCATGTTCAAAGCAAGGTAAAGTAGGTACAATGCCAAAGAAATGTGCCATTAGCAACCCGTCAATCCGTATCCTTGAGTGGCCTTGGATCCTTGAGTATTGGGGAAACTTGATTGACCACGGTTGGGACGCGATGTCTGGAGTGGTAAAATATTATATTATTGGATTATTAGCATCGGGTGAGACGATTTATTTATCAGACGCATTACTTTGTGGTTCCTGGTTGTGTTACATTTATAGTTTACAGTCGTATTTACTAATGATAGGTTGATAAGAAGTTTACGGCCCCTATTCAGTTAATAATTCCGTAAATAGAAACCGCGTCAATGAATGAATAAGTTAATATATTAAATCGTTCGTCATGTATTACGAGTGAATTAAAATATGCTTTTGGTCCATTGTATCGTTTATAACGGCAACGAACATTATTTATTGGTGTGATATTGCATGGGTTTTTTCAGGATACTTGGGGAGTATTCTTTTCGCCGCGTTAGTGCTTTTCGAATTCGCATTTCTTGTATTTTCTACAGAATTGTTGGGTTTACTGTGATGGATAATTTGAAAGGTTGTTTTTTATGATTTACGCCACAAGAAAAATTTGAAAACTATTCAGTGGTGCCAAGAATGTATATGTCTATTAGCATCTCGACCTGTTTACACATGAAATGTGTGTAAAAGGGAAATAGTTATTACTGAGAGAAAATATTTGAAACGAGGATTCGAATGGGTGTGTAGACTGCGAAAGGAGATTGCTTGCCATTCTAAGAATGGACTTTTGGCTGTAAGAAATAAATCGTTTTCGGGCAGTCATTGGAGATGTCAAGTGATTCTTATCACTGGCACGTACGTGATAAGAGCAACAAAGAATCAAGTCAGTTTGGATGTTGTCGTGCGTGGCCGACTGGGCTTCACTGACTGAGTGTGTTTGTGTGAACTACAGGGTAGAGACGGTGTAGTGGAGATTGATGAGATCAAGTTTTGGGAAAGGAAGTATAATAGGGAAAAAACAGATGAGAAATGGGTGTTCGATGCTGTGGAAAGTGGCTCTACTCGGTCTTTTTCGTACTCATCCGTGAAAATCGCGGCAAAGGCGTACTTGTGGACATCATTAAGACTTATATCAGGCCGAAATAGATTCTGAACATGGATTGATTTAAATCTTATTATTGTCTTATAGACAAAGGTTATCGTCATTCAAGCGTTAATTATTCTCTTCATTTTCAAGACCCATAAACTGGGGCTATAGAGAGGACTTAGAGTGGGATAAAGAGGGCTCTTCAGTGCCCGAAGTAGGAAACCAATTAGAAGGATATTTAAATGAACGTGGAGGAGGAGAATACATCAAAGTAATATTATGCAGCAATTTCTGGAAAGCATATTACAACTGTCTAACCTAACCGGTTAGATAAGTTTAATTTCTTATTTCTGTTTTGTAGTTTCACAAATTGTGAATGTGTTAGTGGAAATTACACGTAAGTAAATGTGCTGGTGTAAATATTTTCCCATTACAGTTAATTTGGATAATTACTTTCGCCCTCGATCCCACCTAAACTTCGTGTCATGATCTGTCGCTAAACAGATATAGAAATGCAATACTAAAGAATTGTTTACTTGTATTTACCTTTGTTCGTAATTTTAAGTACAAGTGTAGATTTGTTGTAGTAAGAGTAGTAGTGGAAGCGTAAGTCAGTACAAAACTATTCCCTTTAAAATAAATTCCCTGGCGTGACGGAGGTTAATAAAACAGCGAGATCGCCGGATCAAGAGGGGTGGCGCAAACCTGGTCGCGAGAAGCCGTAAGGCGTCTACCGCACGCCATTACTTGAAAGTCTCTATTAGAATATTAATCCAAATGATTACGTTATACAGTCTCTATTTATACGTGTTTTAGGTGCGTTTTGCTTCATTTGTTTTAGCTACTCACCAAACACATGTTTGTTATCATTTATGGAAAATTATTTTCTAGCACGCTGAGGTTTCTGAACGTAGTTCGCCTATCACGATGACAACCTTACGGGATCGAAGTTTAACCGCACGAGCTCACAACCTTTCGCCTCGAGGGTTGAAGCACTAGAAAAACACAAACGTTCCTCTCGAGAGATCAGGCGCAAGAAAGATGACCTCACCCAGCGTTCGCACCTTCGGCCCTTCCCACCAGGCCCTGCCATTGCCAAGAGCAAACCATTCCGCAACTCTCATCGCGTCCCACTGACTCCGCACCCGCACTTCAAGCACGTCAGAATCGAACGCTTCCAGTGTATATGTGACCATCGTGGCTTGTCTTTTTCGTACAACTTCGACGCTCTTCCACTTTTTTGTGTATGACCAGTGGCGGTGACGATACTAGTGAGTAAATTACCACAATTTCAAGAGATTTTCTTATTATTAAGTTATTTGCTGAAAGAACATTTTGCAGATTTGGTAGACCACACCATAAAACACCGTTAATAAGTAAATAATAGCTTGGAAAATTAAATTTTATAATAACGACTTGAAATAAAGGTGTCGAAATGCTTTTTAAATTTGTAAAGATGACGTTAACAAATTATATAAAGTTAAGAAGCATCTATTGAATTGGAAACTGTTTATTGACCAAAGACATCAAACATGAAGTATTTAAAAAAATGTTTTATATTAATTCTATTAGCACATAAAGGGTATTTGTATCTTTATTATTCGCAAAGGGAGTGCATACAATATAATAAAGATAACAATGGAACTAGAGATAATGGAAACATTGCTGAAATATTAAAATATTTATTAGAATTGAATAGCGTGAGAATGTGCATTCAACAAAAATATGAATTGTTGTATTAGGAAGTCTTTTAATTGTATAAATTACAAACCACGCGACAAATTGTAAAAGTTTGCCGATGGCTGAGAAATACCCTGTGTTATTAATGTACCAGACTGGGCCCCACAACATGGCGGTGCTCCACGCCGCAAGTGACGATCAACATGTTTTTCAAAAATTGTGGAAAAAGTTGGATTTCGAGAAATCAGACAATGAGAAATCTTTCGTCGCGGCCGCCCAGGAGCTGATGCGAACTTTTGGTGCTTCGAACTAACAGGAAGCAGTTGTCAATCGATGTCAAAAAACTTTGTACGAAAGAAAAAAGTACTTGGTCAACTGAGAAGGAACTTTTTTAGCCAAATCAGACTATCCCCTGATGCGGGAAGTTTAAATTGTATGATTTTGTTACTGAAATGCCTTCAAAGAGCAGCTAAACTGAGCGTTCGAAGCGTGGCATCAAATTTGAATTCAATTGGCGGTCAATGTGCCAACAAGAACATACAAACAAAATAGAACAAGACTGAGCGACAAAATAGAACAAGATAGCGAAAGACAAAAGGCGTTAACAAAACATGGGATCGACAAGGATCATCAATATGATTTTCTTAACCCGACCATATTGAACAATGACCCAAAATACCACTCCTCAATGGACCTTAAAAGAATTAAAAAAAGATACCAAGAAATGCAGTCATCATTCACTCAAGTAATTTGAAAATATTGTGTTGTATTGGTGTAAGAGAGCTATAAAGTATTCAAATAACTCGTGCGAGCATAAAGAATGAGAAAAGCCTGCAAGGCTATTAAAAATGCCATTACGTGCTTCGTTTCAGGTCAGCATACAGCAATGCAATAGTAAACCACAAAAAAACAGTTTGAATTGACTATCTATAATTAATAGATATAATTCATAACATTTGACAGACGGTCACAAATATAACCTATTAAGCCTCATTTTACTTTATCGTATATGTTCTATGTAATTTTTTCAAATGTTGAAAATAATATTTTTCTGCAAATTTTGGCGGAGTAAAGTGAGGTTGGGCGGGTTAGGACGGGTTAGGTTGGGTTTTGACATATTTGGAGGGGTTTGGGCGTAATTGTGCAAGGCTGGGTGACATTGTTCGAGTAAGGGTGAGATTGAGCGGGGTTAGGTGAGGTTAAGACGTGGTTGGACTTGCTTAGACGTGGTTGGACGTGGTTTGTTGTGGTTAGGCTAGGTTGGACATGATTGGACGTAGTTGGGCATGGTTGCGCAAGTTTGTGTGAGGTTGTGCGAGGTTGGGCGGGGTAGGTGTGGTTGGAAGTGTCTTGGCGAGGTTTTAAGTGGTTTCGCGTTGTTGTGCGAGGTTGTGAGGTGTTGGGAAGGGCTGGATGGTTGTGGGATGGAAAAGAGTAGAGCAAGTTGAGTAGACACGGAGTCAAGTGTGATGAAGGTAGTTGAGTGTGGAGATCGGAACGAGATGGTTAGGACAGGATTGAGCGAAAACGGGATACCATGAATTGAAGCGAAATGAAGCAGTAGTATGAAGAGAGGAAAAGAGGGAAATAGTGATTTTAAATGGGGCATGCAAGGGAGGAAGGATGGAGAACGAAAATGGGAAAGGATAATGGAGTTCCATTATCATGTTGTTTGGTGGAGGGTGATAAAAAGGGATGCAACGGGCGAAGATAAAACGGTGCGGAAACGGGAAAAAGTTACTTACATTTTACATTATCACTAAAATTCATTAATTTCCCATTTAACAGATCACAATATTAAACGGGTCACTACTGATTGTTTCCTGGTATAAACAACATACTCAAAAATAATAATATACTATATGAATTACAATGGACAAAAGGTGGAGAGTATTATTAGTCCAACTTATTTTAATCGAACAAGGTGTATGAAGATGTAACTATTTTTATAAACATTTTCTTTTTCTATTAACTTTCTACTATTAATCATTTTATTACCTCTTGTGTTATCGTTATACCGAAAATATTAATTATATCTGAAGAAATACATGGAGAAGCGGGAAAACAGGCGTCAGAATGCGAAATTATCATTTAACTGTGGTAGATGGTTATAATACTGAAAATACTTCTTAGATGATGAAATGTTCTACATTGTCAATACTCGCAGCAAAATTGCCTCCTCCGCAAACATCAGTACACGAGCAACTCTGACGTCTTAAGATGCTGTCTTCAAGAAAGTTGTTGAATTAAACAGCGACTTGATAGACGTGGAACATAACTCACAGATGTTCTTTGGTGTAAATATGAGCCTCTAGACCAGCATGCAAAACGGTTTGCTTATATCTACTTCAATGTAAGTCTCTTTACACCCTGTCCTCCATGACGGCTCTTGGATTACGAGGGGGTAAAAGACCTTGGTACCCAAAGAAAGTGTGATATGCAAACAAAAGATGATGGAATGGAGATGGCCAAACAGTTTGTCTTGTTCGGATGAGAAGAATCTCAGTTTTAGCTCTGATGATTTGGTTTAGCCTACAGAAGGACTTCGGTGACCAACAAACAAACTGACTTGTCATGAACTGTAGCATTTATTCGTCTATAGCATTATTTTGTCTGCACCAAATGCCTTTCTCTGTTTGCAAACCACACAGGAGATAAATACGCCGGCTCCGAGTGCCTCTTAGGAAAACAGAGCCTAAAGCGCGGTTGCAGTAAAACCGATTTTGACCGAGATTTCGGTCGCCTGAAGTCGGACAATTGCGTCCGATATGTCCCATTCTTCAAACACGCGCTCGTAAATGGAAATGGTCATATTAATCATAAACATCCTCTTCCGTCAGCGTCCGGAAACATCGGTTGTCGGAGGAAGATCTATTTCGTTTGATTTAATCGTTTCCATGCGTCCAAAATCACGGACATCTGTAATACCAAGACCGTGCCTCTCGCAAATGTTGCAATCAATGAACTGCGAATTTATGGGGACATTTGGACGATTTTGTGTGCAAAATTAGGGTGAATTTGTGGATGAAATAAGATAGACGATTTCACAGTTCTCCGATAGCGAGTGACCGACATTTCAGTAGCCCTTAGCATAAGATAATGCTAGGCTCCCTAGACATATTCAAAGCTCTAGTAGCCATCGCCAGCGTCCTGTATCTCGAGAAAATGAGCACGAAGATGGAGAGCGTAGCGAGCATGAAGAGGTTGGATGTCACATCAAGGACGCGTTCGGCCAATGCAGTTGAGAGATAAGAAAAGTTCATATGGACATTAGTTTCTTAGCTCCCGCTCTCATTAGTATCGAGCACGAAAATAAGCCACCTAAACAGACACAGTGCGCCAGTAAAGTCTTAAGTGTCACCAGTTCCTAGTGAGGGCGCTAGCAACAGAAAGTATGTTGGTAGCACTAACTGCAGGCTGTAATAAATGAAAACGATTGCGTATTCAGCCCAATCATAATATATGATGAAAGTGTTGTTCCCTTCACGTTTCCCAGTGTTCTGGTTGTTACGATCATATTCCTCTGCTCTGAGAAGGCGGCGTGGTGGACGCAGCTGTCTTGGGGGGGTCGCCTCGCGCCTCCTGGAGGAGGGACTACGCGAGTGACGTCACCTTCGCGCCTTAGTATATCCTGGCCGACATAAGCACCAGGCTCTCACCCCCTCTTACGGGCAGTGGACAATTGCCGTGTTAATAGAATCTGGGTGTTTAAACTCTTATGAGTGCATCAATGGTTTGCTACTTATCTCGGCAATTAACTATATTAATTTGTTGTTTGTTTCTTATATAAATTCCTAGATTTCATGTTACACTATTTATCCCTTCCTTTTGTATTTTGTAGTGAACAATCATTCATATACTTTTATCCTTTCACTATTATTTGGAGGTTATCACTAACCATAATGTATCATAGACTCGCCATGAACGCTGTGCAGGGTAAATTGCAGCTAATCGTATTTCCTCCGCCTTGGAGAATTTGTAGTAAGATGACTTATTATATTTCATTCACACATGTTCCTAATATTTTTTTGTTATTGTTGCCAGTAGAATGCTTCAGAGCAGCTACAAACGAGCCTTTGAATGATGGAGAGATTGTTCGGGGAGACAGCGTTTCTATTGCATAAAAAATATGTATTGATGATGGAGTGATGGGAAGGAGAATATAAACGGAAGTGTGTGAACGAATGTCTTTTTTCATCATCACATGATAAGTATAAAAGAAGAGAATGTATAACACACTGTCTTTTCAAAGCTTTTTTACTCCTTCTATTCGTGATGAAAGAAAAGAAAAGGGAGGGCTGGTAAAGCTCAAGGATGAGTATCCTATCCAGAGAGTCCTTGTAAGAAATTGTCAGTGGAAATATTTCGATTTAGGAAGACAAAAAAACCTCATGGAAAGCAAGTAAATGGCACTCATGGGAAGGAAATACTCGTAGATTTAGGACAGAGGCAGCCCATGTCATGTGAACTAAGCTTCAACTGGTGTTCTTCCTTTTATAACATTTCACAATTGTGTTCTTGAAATGTCTTTATTCAATTCGAAATTGATCCCAGTGTATTCAGCAACCTCTCGCTCTTTTAAAGGAATATTTACGTGTATCAAAGAACAAACAGCATCGTTTCTTTTTCTCTTATTGTGACTCCACAAAAGACTCACACAATCCTGCTTGTAATTGTGCTCTAAAACGGGTTTTTAAGAAAAGGATGACATTTCGAAGGGAAAATTATCAGAAGCTTTTAAAATTCGTTACAAAACAGGACGCGACTACTTAAATGGGTAAACCCTTCACTTATTAAGAACATGTTTTAATATGAACTAATTGTACTATTCAGTCTGAGACGAAACACATGAGAAAATGTTATTTAAATGTTTATCAGGTTATTTTCATTCAATCGTACTTTAGGAACATTTATAACAGTCAAGACACCAAACGGACTCTCAATGTTTTCCTTCGGCTTCTGGGGCAGTATTTTCCCCCTTAAGGGTTTTTTGTCTTCAGCTCACTAATAGCTCTAATATTCCCCTTGTTGAGTCTGTGGAAATTAACGCATGTAAGATAATTTTATCTTCTTTAAATACTTTATAAAAATACAGAAGAAAGATGATTTAGGAATGAATAACGTACCAGGAGAAGTTTCGTAGGAAACAGCGTTTTCTATGAAACAAAGTAGGTAGATTATTACCGAGCTTTTCAAGAGTTAGTTTATCAGAGTATTGAACGAGAAACAGTTTATCAGAGATCGAAGTAAGGATGATCTCAGAATATGTGATTTCTGGAACTTGTAAAAATTAGAAGATTGTTTTCAGTAATATCTGGGAGTGATAAATTTCGCACAACAAGAAGCGGTTAAAATATCAGGTCCTAAGCTGATGTTTTCCCATCCTCGTCTAAGAGAAATTCGACGCGGCTAAATCAGTGACCGATTGTGCTTATGTCGGCTTAGTATTATGAATGTAAGAAATGAGAACGTCACAGAGATATTACTGAACCATATAAATGCTGTCATATGGCACAGATCGGATGATGGTCCCGCTATACGCTGTCTGCATGAGTAAATAAATAAGACTGCTATATAGATTCAGCAGGGGTACTGTACACACTGGCTCGTAGTTTCAGCTTGTGGTATGACGTAAGCGTTGTTACGGTTTGTCAAACATCAGAACAAAAGAAATTACCATTTCAAAAAAAGGAGATAGTGAGCTCCAAGAAAGCTGCTCGATTTAGAAACAAATAAATTGAAACACATGTTTTCACTCTACCCATGCAATTTTATGTGTGTTTTTTTTCAGAGGGTAAGTTTTCAGCCACTAGGAATCGGGGATTTTTAAAACCGGAAACTGCCGAGGAATAATGAGTCGTCACCTGAGTCAAGAACATGAAGTGTGAATGCATCCCTAAAATATGTAGCCAATAAAGTATATATCAATGTCAAAATAATATGGTTACAAGAATTTGTTGCTATAAGAACGATGATTTATGTAACCAGGGTCACCTAGAATAAATAGGTGATGCAATATTGTCTGATTTTTTCTAAAGCCACATCAAATGGATTTTTATAATGTCTCAGTTTCAGGAACCATACAGACTAGTTTTCCATTCTTTCTTATAGGTTAAAGATGCAACTAGTGAGTGATAATAGACGATGACTTGACACGTTTGATCCCTACGTTCTATAGGGTTTAGGAAAATAACGACTTCACATCATAGCCCAAAGATAGATTTCTTCTTCTTCTTCTTCTTCTTCTTCTTCTTCTTCTTCTTCTTCTTCTTCTTCTTCACTTTACAAGTTAAGGAAAGTATGTTAAGTTCCTGTCTTTCATCTCCATTTTTTATTTTATCCATTAGGATGCAGAGTTTTACTCTCCGAAAGAATTTCATTTCACTGGCGTATATCTTCATTTTATCTTGTTTTCATATTCATGATTCACACCCGTAAAGCAGTTGTAGAACTGCCATGATTTTATAAAATTTTAAAAATGTGTTTTTTAGACTAATTGCGAAGGTATTTTTTGTTTAGCAAGAATGTTGAAAACGTAATTTTATTCTTATATCATCATCGTATGTGATATAAAATTAAAAATAAATAAAATAAATATATTTTTTTAATTGCTCTATTACTTTGTATCTATTATTATTTTAGTTCTGGTACGATAAGTGCCTCTGAATGCCATCACTTTAGTTTTAGAGACAGATATTGAGAGACAATATGGTTCGCATATCCCATTCAGCTGGCAATAGGATTTTTGCAGATTTATTTCGTTCTCTTCCATAAGTATATGGTTATCTCTATACAGAAGGGATTGTAGAGGTGTAATGGGTTTTATTCATATACTTGGTTAACATAAAATTTTTCATTCTCTTAAACTATTGTTAATGTAAATATTAAACATAGTGTAGGGCAAACTTCCCCCTTGTCTTACACCTTCGTTTATTTCTAACTCTTCTAGTAAATTGTTCCCACCTTGTAAATTAATATTAGATAGAGGGATTTAATAACTTCTATCAAGTGTATCATCTTTTCGAAGAACCTGCCAGAGGAGTTCGCGATTAACACTTTAAAACGCGTCTATAAATTGAACTCTCGTCTTTTTTCTATTATTTTATTTTGGTAAACACTTTGTACACGAGCTTCTTTGCCTGAAGCCAGACTGAAGTATTTATTCTATTCATTCTTTCAATAGCAAGAGAATAGATTGTTGTGTGCCGTTTATTTATTATTTTTGTGTAAATTTTATAAGTGTTGATCAGCAGGGTTATTCCTCTGTAATTCTTTGGCTGGCTTCTATTTTCTTTCTTAAAGAGAGAGATGACTTTTTCCATGCATCAGTCATTTAGCATTTTCTCTAAGAATTATTAAAGAGTTCAAGAAGTCGGTTCTTCAACTCTTCACTTCCATATTTGAGCAGTTCTGCATTGATACCATCTACCCCAGGAGCTTCCTTATTTTTCATGCTTGACAGAGCATATTCCATTTCATGTTTGTTCAAAAGGTCTATCTGAGGATGGTTGTAGTGTGGCTCATCTTCAACGGTTACAGTTAGGTCATAGAGAAGATCTTTATAATATTTTATCCAGTCATCTTTTTTATTACATTTACTTCTGCTCGGTCCTTCTTCTCTGATTTTAAATGTTTTATAATCTTGTAAGCCATGTTCTGTCTACCATGGAGATCATTTTCAATTGTGCAGATAAAATGTCCCACGATTCTTGGTGAGTTTTTTTCATTAATTGCTTTTCGTAGTTCCTTTTTTGTATGTAGTTTTCTTTCAGCTTCTGAGTTGATTTCTAAATTAATTCTTGATAGGCATGCCTATGCATAGGCATGTGCATTTTCACAGAAATCTCCGCGTTCCAAATTTCTCAGGCCTTTTCTTTTTCTGTGTTTACTTCTTTTACAAATAGTTTCATATGCTGCAGTGCTCATAATATTTCCTACATTTCTCCACTCTGAGTTAATCTCATCTTTTAATATGTCCGTTTATTTGATAAGAGATTTCTTATAATTTCTTCCCTTAAGAGATGGACTTTGTAAATATCTCTGCTCATAGATTTCTCGTTTTTATACTGTTTTGTCATAATTTTCTTCCATCAGGCTGTAATTGAGATCTTTAAGACAACTAAGTAGTGATCGGATCATATACTGCTTCTGTAAACACGAGTATTTCTAATTCGAGGTGCTAATTTCTATTTGCAATAACAATCTATTCGCGATTTTGTGATGCCGTTACTCTAGGTAAATTTATTGATATCCTTTTTCCTGAAGAAAGTATTCATTATCTAGAAGTCGTTAATAGCAGCAAATACCCTACGTTCTTCTCCAAAATACGCAACTACATCTGGATTTATCTGTTTCAATACTTGGGAGTTTAGATCTCTTGCAATTTGTATACACTTTTGTTACATTTATCCAAACTCCTTTGAAGAGTTTCATAAAATGCATTAGTGTGTTCTGTTCTGCCTTCTTCTGGTGCGTACACAACTAGTACAGGTAGATGGTCTTGGAATTTGGATTCGTGTTTTAAGTGTAATACGTGCAGTGTAAGAGTTTCTTTTTCCATCATAAATCCATAAGAAAGCAACCACATTGCACGATCTTTTATTGGTGTCTACTACTATGTATATTAGTGTGTAGTCATATTAATGTGAAGGGATCATTTGTCCCTCTACCCTTCTTTATAGTTTTAGAAAGGAGGCAGTAAGGTAAGGAAGTAGCAATATTTACATTCTTTCCTTTAAGCTCCCTCTCCAATTCTGCTTTTTTGTTGTTATACCTAAAATTACTGTATCTGTTTTTTCCAATCGTTTTTCTTTATTCTTGCTAGAGTCGTTGTAGTGTTTTGTGTCTTTGAAGCTTTCCAATAAGAATTTTTCCCAGTACCAGCCTTTCGTGGGATTGTGATCTGACGAGGTTGCTGCCTTATCTCTTTATCGCAAACCATCATGCGGACTAACCCCACTTGGGAGGCTGCTACTTCTGCCCGTTTCTGGCCATTGAAGACTTTTTCCTTGTTACACCGGACATGGTTTACAGCCGTTAGTGCGTAGGACTTCTTCGCCGGGACTGCCATTGAGGTCCTCTTCTGGAGATAGATTTTTGAATTCAAATTTATTTGAAACGACAGAGTACGAATTGTTGTTATTCACAAATATTAAAGTTTTGAGAAATATTTTTAACAGAAGGCTGGATATATTTGCAAAGTGAGATTACACTTCCTTCACTACGGCATCTGGAGAGGAATCCTGGTAAACTCGATTCTTTTTCAAACCCTGACGCGTGTTTTGGCATTCAACGTTCGAAGCGAAGGACAGAGAAACGTAGTTAGGATCAATAAGAGTCTGATACATTTTGACATGAGACAATTCTACCTCTAGCTATATCTTTTGTACGCAAAGAAAGTTTACGTTTGGGGGGAACCAAGTGAACATCTCCATCACTCCAAGATTGTTGCGTGGAGAGGGGAAACTGAGAGGGGTGGCAGTAAGGGATAAGAGAGATAGCTACAGCAATCCATGGTCTTGATTCTACGGTCACACTAACAAACACCAATTTTAACGATCAGAATGAGAGGTTTTTTTCATTAATTCATCTGGATTTAACTTGTCTTCTACTAAAATTCGATCATTCTAAAAGTCGATATAAAATTGGTAGCGTAATGAAGATGACAATATTAAATATCAGGTTCAAACTGGCCAAGAATCCAACCACCCTTGTTGGTAAATTTCATTTTTATTTGGGTGGTCACTCGCCCACTTCGCAACCCTACGACTACTGCTGTTCGTAAATGGAAAAGAAAACTGTACAATTCCGTCTTATTGTGCGGATTTTCAAGTTTGTGGCAGCACGTGACGCTATGAAGTGAGAAACCCTCACTTGGCATCAGCATTGGCAGTCGCGACTGCAGATGGGCATTTTTGTTGAAGTTTGTTAAATTTACACTATAAGAACTGTCATGAGTGTTTCAAACTTTTTATGACTTCATTCTTTTGGTACATATTTGAAACCTTTGTTTTATTGTTACGGGTTGTTTCCTTGTGTAGGAAGAAAATATTCAAACTGCTGCTAATGCTGATGTGTAGGTTCATCCAAATACATTGAAGCAAAGTTAACAGTAAAGGTCAGCAACATGGAACATCAAAAGATAGTATATTCGGAGGAAATCAAGAAGATCGCGCCAAACTAGGAAGCCAAAGCAGCGAACTTCGATTCAGCTGAGGTTGGAAAGAAGCGCGCGCCGCCAAAGCCAGCAACAAATGTAAAGCCGATTGGACCATCTTCACCAGATCTACCGCCACTGCAAGGATGTGAATCATGGGTTACGACTAATGAATAGATAATAAATTGATAGTGTTTGAACGAAGGATTCTGAGAGGTGGAGGCGTAGTAATAGGGAGTTATATTTATTTATTTATTTAATAGGTAATCATTACAAACAAATTAGCTTACTTGATCCTATGTGGCTAGGCCGAAGGCCTTTAAACCATTACAATACCTACATCCTTTCGCGTTCTAATCTTTCGAATTCTGGTTCTCACCCCAAATGGCCTCTCCATCGCATCAAAGCCGCGGAAAAGAGACCATCAGGTACGGCTCAGGAAAAAAACCCTGAAGGGGGAAAAACCTGCCGCCAGAATCCGAGTATGTACTAATCTATTCGACGTTTATTTTAGCTATTTTATTTTCTGGCGCGGGCGTCCCGCCGTCTCCTTCCTGTGCTTGGCCTCCTCAGCACCTGAAATGAAACGGCGCCACAGAAGATCGTCCGCACCAACGCCTCTGCCCTTACATTTTCGAGTTATATTTTCTATATAAATCTCCTAATGTTATTATACACATAAAACTACGACAGCCAGAATGGGCAGGACATGTGCAACGCATGCCGTCTACGAGAATACCAAGGAAACCAATGGGAAGAGAGAGTGTTTGGGGGCAGGCCGGGTGGAAGACCTAGGAAGAGATGGCTGGATGGCGTCACCCAAGATGCATGAGAGCAGTTGGGGATACTAATACGGAGAAGATCTGCGGAGAGCAGAGAAAATTGGAGGCGAATTATTGGCGAGACCCGAGCCCGACTAGGGCTGAGGCGCCATCGAAAAAGAAGAAGGCGACTTTTTTTGAAAAATCTCTCACGCCGTTGATATGCCTTGAATTTATGATTAGAAGCGCTTGAAATGACGTCATAAGAACATTTTCTAAAACTCTATATATCTCTATAAAACGATGTTCAAATTTCGAATTTACAGTAGCGCTTAAATGCCATTTTCTTTAAAATGTTTCCAAATTTTTCAATAAAAATTGCGATTTGCCACGAGGTTTTACTGTTCTTCAATATTATTAAAGTAATAATTCGATTCTACTATTAGAAACCCGAAAAATTATGAACATTTGAAAAAAACACTTTGGGTGGCGAGCAAGAGTATGCGACAAGTCTGAATAGCTAGTCGAGACCAATGGAAATAGAAAACTAATACGGGAAAGTCTATGCCATTCTGTAGCACCACTAGTTTTAAAATATCAAGCAAATGCAACATTAATATATTAACATTAAATTACTTACAGAAAAATTATTCTTCGAACAATGGTCTATTGAAAATAGCAGCAGGATGAGATTTTCAAAATATTAAACACAATCAAACAATGCAAAAGCAATGGTACTGTATAATATAAGACAATCGTACCTTCCATTCCATTTCTGAATCTCTCAATTTTAAGATGAATGAAACTAATAAATCGAATATTTAATCAAATTTATTCACAACAGCATATGACAATATTTTAACTAGTATAAAGTATTCTTACTAAAATCTGAAATCGATACTTAGAGGCTGGTAGGAATCGATACTTAATGGCATAGAAAAAATTGTTTTCATTTACATTTAAATAATATAATAATTTGCTAATATTTGCTTGGTTTACAAATTGTAACTGTTTTCCCATTTTCCTTTTTAATTTTCCTTTTTCAATTGCTGGCTAGCTTTCAGCTTCCAACACGCTTCACTTTTCCCTGTCGCATAAGGTTTTCGATGTTCATTACGACCACACGCCAGGCATACTTAGTTAAACATTTATTGACTAGTTTATAGTTTATACTTGAAATCAACATTTATGAAAGTAAATTTTTTCTTGCTTTTCATTGCACTTGTTAGTTTTATTATTTTATGAAAAGTCTACATGTTTAATTAAAGGTTTGTTTTAATTTTTTATGTTATCTTAATTTGATCTCATCATATTTTCTAAACGTTCACATAAATAAGTGGGGACATAGATTCATGAAATGTTGTGATATTGGATATATAATGCTAATAGAGAAAAAAAATATTCTTGACTAACAAATGTTATTGTATTTTTGATTATCTTAAATGTGTCTGCAAAATTAATCGTGCTGCCATATAGAAACAATTTTGCCAAAATAATTGGTAATAAAATTTAGAAAGAGAAGAAATACATTTAAACAAAAAATGTCCTGAATGATGGTAATTTGAACATGCTTCTAATCGCGGGAAGCTTAATTTCAAGTAATTGGCAGTTACAAGTTTCCACTTAGTGTCATTGGAAAGGAAAGAATATATGTAAACTTGAAATCCAAATGTTTAGATTGACATTTCAGCACTTGGTACATTTTTATTATGTTTCCGTAAAAAATAATATTGTAGGTTATTCAATTCTGTACCAGTGTAAAATGCTAATATTTGATATTTGTTCTTGTTTCTGATTAGTACAAAATATTAACTAATTTGTTTTCTAGAAAGCAAATAATGGTTGATCTTCTTGGTCTTTTATACTTTGATTGTGCTATATGAAGTCAATTATTTCGTCAAATAAAAAACCTTCTGACAACTTCAAACAGTTATTGTAAAGATAAAAATAAATAACAAATTAAATCACAAATATCTCTGTAATTAGTGTAAATGAATGTAAATATGACTTTCTTACATCAGTACTCACAAAAATTATTTGTAATGATTAAATGAAGAGCAGGTGAGCATGCTGCATGGCAGTGGGTCATCAAGAATTCCATTAGACAGCAAGCATCAATGTATGGGATAGATTTTGAACAGGAACCGTGTTACGAACTCCACATGAAACAGTCGTATTATTATGAAAAATCATATAAAAAATTAACAGAAATTAATTGTATAATAATATTGAATATTTTTTAAAGAAGATTAAATGAAATATGCCAATATATTTCTTAGTATCTAATTAAATTTGTTTTTGTAGTACCCCTAGACTCACATTGGCAACTAGAACTTGTTTTCTGGTTACAAATGATACTTTCTTCTTTAGGTCTAAATCACAGCAAAGAAAGCCGTAATTTTCAGCAATATTTGTTTCTTCATAACCTGCATTCTGTTTTGCAAATGAGTTCCGCCACCTTTCGGAGAATTTAGTAAGCGACACTTCGTTGGGCATGCAGCCTCGAAAAATTAATTTCGCTGAGTTTAACAACAGGCGCCCCTTTATGCAAGTTTTAAGTGTTGACAAACAACGAGAGTTAATATTTTACAGGTGCGATAATGAAATTTTCATTTTTTAGCTTTTAATGAAAGAAAGTCAGATAAGACGGGCGCTCGTAATTTTAAATTCCGCGGTGCCGTTGCTACCTGCTTCATCTCTCGTCAACGTCTGGGCCCGGCGTCCTCGCTTCCGACGGAGCGCCGTTTTCCTCGCGTGCTTCCTTGCTCGCTGTCTGTCACCTTCAGCCCCATCCTCCCGCTCGCACCTGCCGCTGCGCGCGCAGCCACTCACGGGCGACCCACCTTCCCGGAAGTGCAGCGCGTCGGGGAAGGGTCTCCGCAGTGGCATCTTGCTGGAGAGAGAGCTAGCAACAGTAATTATGTTGGTAGCCCGAGCTGAAGCTTGTAAATTGCGTACTCACCACAATTATAACATATGCTGGAACTGTCCCCATCCCGGTGATTTGCTTGCTACCAACATCAATCCAATTTTCAATAGTAAGCCGTGACTCGGCTCAGTGCGTAGAGTCTTTGCTGGCGCGTTTTATTATTATTTCCTTTTCCCCCTTTTACATAGTCTGTTCTATCTCCTTTAGTTGTTGTGCAGCCAGGTCTTTCTGGCTGAAATTCGAATTTCGCAACATTACTTTGCGAACGTCCGTTATTTTATTTTTCTAAACATCCTGAAATCTACTTTATTGTAATAGTATATAAACACTTCTCAACGTCTCATCACTCATTTACTATCTCTCACTGCACTAATATATTTTCTCTGAGACTACTTCAGAATGTAAACATTTCTGCACGTTACAATAATGATGAAGATTCCACACGCCGTGCGAGAATATTATTCTCATTACACATAGTGGAGGGTTCTTCAGTCGCCTACAGAGAGCCTTCAGTCGCCTTCAGTCGCCTACAACAGCCCAGCGAGCTCTGCCACGGCAGGTCATAAATGTCACACGACACGTGAAGCACGAAACAGTATGATAATTGGGGATTATTAGGAAGGTTATGTGGATTATTCTATGTCAAACCAAATGTCTACCGTTAACACTCTACTGCAATCAGTAGAACATAATACAGCTATCATTCAAATAATATTATACAATAAACATCTTGTTCTACTAGCAATTCTATTTTAAATTAAATCGGCTCATATCAAGATTCAACTCCCTCGATATCAATTGCTCTAATTTCACAATTAGTTTTTCCAAAAAGAAAATCTAGGCTATTTGTGTTTGTAATACTTGTTTTGCTTACTTGTCTGTAGTTAATGCCATATAATATTTAATTAATGAAGTAAAAAGTACGATTAATGGAAGTTTATTTCAAAAAACTAAAAACTTTTCAAATGTTTTCATTTAGTACTTTTTAAACATCAATTTCTAAGTCGCAGAGAAATATGGTTTTCTACTCACGTAGAATGGCTATTATTCACTCGTAAAATTTCCAACTCTCGCTTCTGCGTCGCTCGTGTCGTAAACATCAACTCGTGAATAATAGCTATCATTCTACGCTCGTTGAAGTTTATTCTATACGTATTATAATACTAGAGATAGGCCGTCAAAAATGATGGAAACATAATACACTCCCATATTAATAATTATTTTTCTGAATAGTAGAACACAACTTAAATTCCTTGAGTTGAGAATTTCAAAATTTTCTTTATGTGAAAATTAATTTATTTTCAAATTTGGGTCCGCGGCCATTGAGGGAACCATTAAACGATTTTAGGGAAACGTTTAAATCCAGGTAAAAATTTTGGGTTATTTGCGATTATTATTATTATAGATTGCCACAGCCCATGCACAAACTCAATGATATTTGTTATATTTCTTTCGGCACACTGCATATTCGAAATTCAACACAGTATGTATTAAAGATTAGTTCTACAGCATTCTCAGAAGTCTTCGAAATTTGTAAAAACAATCAATATTTTCGGGTCCAGTTACGTACCTTTATTTTTATCTTTATGTAGTATAGCTGAATTTTTCCTTTTTATGTATACATTTTTGTTTGCCAAGAGTTTTATTGTGCAAAATATTTTACCACAAGTAGCCTGTGTGTTTATTGTGGTTTATATTAAAAAGGTTTGAAAATTAATCTAAAAACTTGAAAGAGATCCCCATACAAGAATGTAATTTACAATTCTATTGAATATTAAATAAAGTTATATTAAGTCATATTGTTGAATTTTTGTCCCTAGCCACCAAACAATATCAATTTAGGAATGCCTAAGCGGAGTTGCTGTATTTTGCAAATTCAATTTCCATGACTAACTCGAAACTTACAGAAACTGGGAACCCGAATGACACGCAGCGAAAACTATCAAATGGTATTGCAAGATGTTGCAAAAGCTGCTCATTTTATAGCAAATCGGTGAGTTTTAATTTCATATTTAAGGAGACGTCGTTTCGAAAAAAACACCTTTTTTGGCAGAATGTCTTCAAACCGTAAGATATCATATGCAAATTAAAGAAACATTTTTCTATCTGGTTCTATCTAGATTCAAATTTTACTTTATGATCGTGGAGATACAGGAAATTAAGTTATAGACTCGAATGTTTTCTGTAATGATAATAATAATTATAATAATAATTATTATTATTATACTTATTATTATTATTATTATTACTATTATTATTATTAAGTCAGGTGGAGGTAAGGCAATTTAAAGATGTTAAGATAAGTTGTTGAGACATGACTTATATTTAAAAAATAATAATATAATATCATAATAATAATAATAATTATTTTATTATTATTATTATTTTTATTATTATTATTATTATTATGCTATTGTATTATTATTTTTGAAATTTAAAGACATGTCTCAACAACGAGTCTTTAGACTCAATGTCACTCAGGAACCACTAGCATGTTACAATACTTCATTTTTAAATTACCTTACCTCCACCTGACGCTATTGGTACAACTAACTAGCTCAAGAAAGGTGTAGTTACCTTAATTTGATCTGTTTTCTATCTTTGTAATCTCTCCATTAATCTTTTATCATTCTCAGTCTGTCTCAAAATTTATATATTCTTTCCTGACGATAGAGCAAATCGACATATTTGAGTCAACGATACCTATTGAAATGTTCAATGCTTACTTTCGTACTTGAATTATGCTCGAGAGACGAAAATATTCATACAATTCATTCATTTGTGGAGAGTCCCCAAAGAGAAGCATCCGATATGGGATTTCAAATTGCCATAATTTGAGCCAAAAACTCGACCACCTCGATAACGGATTCCAAAATTGGCTAGAATTCATTTTATATTGGTCTGTTAATAATCGTAATGTCATATCTTTGACATTTCATTTCGAACGCGCGTGTCAGCTATACAGCGCTGACTTTATTTCTCCTTTTGTAATTTCTTGTTTAGTGCTGACCCTCCTTTCAAAACAACAAAAGGAAAAATAATTGAATAATTGTTTTTAATGCAGAATTTACTGATATGTTCGTTTGCGAATCAAAAATAGGTAATGTTCAATTTATCACTTTCGTTCTTTCATCGTGAGTGATGCATGATACGATAACATATTTCATTACACTTTATTAATTTGCATTCAAACTATCCTTTATTTTTACCTTGGCTCCTATCTCTCAAGAGCATCTTGACGTGGTTTGCAGTGTAGGAAGGCACTAATTTCCGAGCGCCATGTTCTTCACCAAGCCCCGCCTAGTGAGTTCCGGCTCCACGAGCTAGCTGCGCCTTCCTCAGCCGCTTCTCATCGTCTTCACCGTCTTTCTCCACCTCCCCTCCGACCCCTTCCCCCACCCCGCCCCTGCTCGCCAGGCGCGTCCCTGCCTGACTCCGAACAGTGGGTCAGGGCGGGTAACAGGCGCGCACGGTGAGAATTCCACCAGAGCAACTGGTCCAATTCGGCAGATAGTTAGTAGAAAAGTGTCACAGGTATATATATTCCATTCTGGTATGCGAGTTGTAACAATATTTCATGCTATATTGACGTTCAGTCGTATTACAAACAATTCCACACGTTTCTATGGCAGGCTTTCATTTCTTAGCTCCACACAGGAAATAAATTACAATGTTCGATCTTAGAAATAATTAATTTTTATGAATCGGCAGACAGTGTATTTTAAAAACTAGTGTTAAAGTTACGTTTTGTGCGAAAATCAGGTAAGGGCATTAGATGTAGTTGAGAAAAACGAAAACAGTTGAAGAAAATAATGTTTCTTTTAACATTTTCACAAATGTGAACATAGTTTCGCAATTTTCACAATTGTGAAAATGGTTAAAAGAAGCATTATTTGTAATAAAAATTTAATATAAAAGAAAGCTTATGAAGTGAATAGTTTAACTGTCTCTGAAAATTGGTTAGAGACAACGTAATGTATCAAGAGAAGAAACAGAGAAATATAAAATAAAATAATTCATAATTTTACCTTATATTTTGTAGTGCATTTGGCCCACTGTGCGTTGGCACCCGCACCACAGGCTCTCCGCCGCTCCGCGTCTTTATATCATGCACGCGCCCCCTGTGTCAACTGCATTTAATTAACCCGAAACACCGGCGCGGCGCTGCGGGAGGGTGCAAATAAACGCGGGCGACGGGCTGCAGCGATAAAGCGGCCGGCAGACACGCTCGCACGGAGCGTGCACGCCCCCACGCAAGCGTGCGTGCACGCACGCAGACCCTGTCGCTACCTGCAGCGCACAGGGCACTCGAGAGAAAAGGCTTGCGAAGGTCGGGTGCCCGGAGAAAGTTTGCTTTCGGTTTTCGCCTGCGGGCGCGCGAGGATCGTTATCCGCCCCTGGAGAAATGCAAATTGCGTTGCGCTGTAATTTATCGGTTGAAAATGTTCAAAGTTTATGTTATTTACCGGCTCAACGGTTTCGGGCTACGTGAGGACGTCCATGGCGGCGCGAAGCGAGTCACTGGTAATTCTTTTTTTTATTTTTTATTTATTTAATAGCTGGGCCTGTAGACCTCAGTAGCCGTGAACGACTGATACAGTAGATTTGTTTATACAGCAAGTGTACATTATAATTTTTTTATTGCGGTTGTTTCATTTCAGAAGCAATTTATAATATACGGAAAGGTTATCGTTTCCTGTCTGCCTAGGAGAGTCAAAAAAATCTCTGAGTAATTTCCTTTTTAAACGTTTACGATAAGGGTTCTGTTTATCTAGTTTGAAATGGGTAGCAGAAAGTATTCAAGAAATTTTGTAATAGAATTTTGCGGATAGATGGGAGAAATGTACAGTGATGAGGGTAACACCGAGTTCTTGATGGAGTTGCAAGTTAGAGGTAAACTAGGGTGCTTTTGTGATTATTGTTATGTATTTATCTTGAAACGGTTTTTTTGGATACTACGGCCCAGACTGGAGACACAAAACATAATATAGTCGTTTCATTATTTGATAGAGATGAAAGGATGTGTGAAATTAAAGTTGGAATTTCTTAACAAGGGTTATAACTGATGTGATCTTCTAGGGGCTAATGAAATACTGTGCATTATATTTCATCTTCATGTGAGTCGTCTGCCGAATAATATTCCTAGGTCTTTTACCGTTTTATGGTTTTAATATGTGAGTGGGGGGGGGTTGAGGGATCTTCGAAGAGTCAATATTTTTCCTTGACTCTTGCTTGCGTTTATCTCAATATACCATTTTTGTGCCCAATCGAACAATGCGTTGAGATGATTTTGTAGATTCTCTAATGTTGTTTCTATGTCTCAGTTTGTGGAGTAGATTGCTGTATCATCAGCAAATGTGGCATTGGATATAAATGGTGGGGGGTACATCAGCTATGTACGTAGATATTGAATAGGGTTGGGGATAGGCTCGAACCCTGTGGATGGCCCTGATTTTATGAGATATGGTGTTGAGAGTGCGTCGGGAAGTCGCACTGAAAAAGTATGTTCATTAAGGAAACCTTCTATTAAGCGTCGAAGATACTGGGAAGTACCCATGTTCCGGAATTTGAATATCAGTCCTGGGTGTCATACTGTATCAAAAGCTTTTGTGTTGTCAAGCAAGATTGTTACTGTATACTTATAGTCATGGAAACCTTCGATTATGTCCTCGTAATATTTCTTGGTATGTAGGAACCTAAGGTTGGAAGCCAAACTGATGAGATGATAATATATTTACTGACTTGATGTGTATTTTAAGTCTGGTGAGGATGAATTGTTCGAGTAATTTTCCCATGGAGGATAGCAGACTGATTAGACGGTTGCTTGCTGGGTCATCATTTGGCTTTCCTGGCTTGGGAATGGGAATGACATGAACATATTTTCATTTATGGGGAAGTATGACATTCTCAGGGCTGCATTGAATATTGTTGTAATTTGTACAATGACTTTTAGAGGAAAACGTTTGAGTAAGTACGCTGATATTTGGTCAAATTTTTTTGATACTTTGGGGGCTAACAGAGAAATATATTTAATGATTTCTAACGTAGAAATGAATTTTTGACATTCTGGTACTGTTCTGATTGGTCTTAGGATTTCTTCTGCAATGAAATTGTCATGTTAAGGGTTGTTGGGGGAGTGGGATGTGAATGATGCAGCAAGTATTTCCCTAACACTTCGCATTTTTCAAAAGGTGAAGATGTGGTGAGAGGGGGTATATTGATAGGCTTATTGAGAATACGTCGTGTTAAGTTTCATAGGGAGTGATTTGATGCTTATGTCGTTTGGGTTTGAAAGTGTAACTTTTGAGCATGGATGAGGGCTAAGAGTTTTCTCAAAATTTAGGTTTGTAGGTTCAGGTAGGATTTTAGAAATGCAGATCGGTGATTCTGCCAGTGATTTCTTATACGTCGTGATAGATCAATTTTTGTAGAATGGTCGGTATGGGAGTGAGTGGAGAGTAGGGTCTTGTTGAGGGGGCGGTTAAATCTGATGTATCTAATATGGTATGATAAATTATTTTATTTTATTTAATAGGTAATTATTACAAGCAAATTAGCTTACTTGATCCTATGCGGCTAGGCCGAAGGCCTTTAAGCCATTACAATACCTACATCCTTTCGCGTTCTAATCTTTCGAATTCTGGTATTCACCCCAAATGGTATGATAAATACATTGATTGCTTGGTCTATTTCTTGCGTGGTTTTGAGTGATGGTTACAGTGGAGAGTGGTGGTAATAGTTGTGTGACAAGGAGTTGATAATATCGCCAGTTTACCTTTTGTAGATCATAAGAGTGGGTGGAACGAATTTGCGGGGTGATGTTTCGAGAGAAAATACGAGTGCTAGATGATGCGACCGAAGAGCTATGTGCGTTTTAATATGAATATTACAACTGATCTGTCTGGACGCTGAAGTCCGCTGAGACGCTGAAGTCAAGAACGTCGGCCTAAACTATGAAACAATAAGGGTAATAATTTGGGATTCTGATGCATGAACTGTTAGGTTTAGTCTTTGTATATCTTGTGGAAGAGATATTCCAGTCGGAGAATTCAGTGTGCTGTCTTCAAGTATATGTTTCGCTTTCCAGTAACCCACAACGAGGGTTGGGTTGCTGGGAGTAAGTAGTGTGTCAATATAACCCAGTATATACGGGATATTTTGTGCTTTGTAAATCGATATTTTGAGTGCAGGTTATGTGTTCTGCTGTAGGACTACTCTTATATTTTCGAAAGTATTGGTTTTATTCATTGATTGCACGTGGTGTAATATATTTTTAACACATATAGCGACCCTTCCACTGCGTTTTTTTCCTTGGGCGGTCATAGCAATGTAATTCGTACCCTGAATGTACATCTTCATCGAGAGACTCAGGTGTGTTTCGGGAAGGCAAGCTACATGGATTTTATTGCTATGTAAAAAGTGCGCTAGTGAATAAATGTGTGGTCGTAATCCATTTGCATTCCACGATATTATACGGAGTATATGGTGGCGGCGACTACTATTAGATACTACTTTGTGGATAGTATGATGTCCAAGATTGAAGAATTGAATTTGTGAGGGCTGGGAGAATTTGGTTTATAAGGTTAGTAAGGAAATGTATCTGTTGAGAGATCTTGCGTGGTTTGGGGTGGGTATGGGTGCGTTGGGTGATCAGAAGATTTAAAACAATCTGAATATAATGGACGTAGAAGTGCCCTGCGTTCGGTCTTGGGGAAGGGGTGGAAGGTGAAGAGGTGGGGGAGGTGTGTGTGTGTGTGTGTGTGTGTGTGTGTGTGTGCGTGTGTGTGTGTGTGTGTGTGTGTGTTACTGTGACAGAGATTGTAGTGCGAGTATAAAAATTCATGAAATGAATTCTTGAATTGGGTAGGAAGCACTTTTTTGGTTAGCATTTCTAGTTATGATTCGCATTCGCGACTAAAAGCACGATGGGTCTTTTCGCAATGTACATAATTTATCTCATCATTTGTACAGTCAGTTGTGGGATGTAGTTAACACGTAAATCCGCAGCATGGGGGATAATCGCGGTTCTTTTTGTGTGCCCGTAAACTTGACATTGACGGCACTGAACTGGTCCTGGTCTATGACGTCTTTCTACGGGTATTACTGCCTTAAAGACATTTCTCAGTTTGTAGATTTCCATTCTGGCATTGGTTTTCGAAGGAGTAACTGCGCACAAGGGGCACGGTTTCTATTTTGAGTCTGTCAGTTTTATGACTGTTATTACAGGATAGGTTTTGGTGACATGTTTTTGAAAGATTTAATCTTCTGTGTATGAGACTGGTACATTTCTATATACTACTAAAATAGTTGATTTTGTTAGATCTCGATACGTGTGGTAATATAATTTAAAACCTAACTTATTTTAAAACTATTTGAATATAAAGTCGCCGAAGCTGAAAACTATTTTTTTGTCATCTGATGAACATTTCTAAATGTCATAAAACTACTTCAAATAAGTTCTTACAGTATCTGACATTGTACATAAATGCATTGTAGTAGCTGATAATGTTATACCCCCGACCAAAAGTATCCAACCCCCAAAGACCTTGTATATTACCTACATGGGGGACATGAAGTGATAATACTGCAATTTCAAAAATGTAATCACCGTAAAAAATACTTGCAAACATGGATGATGCGAATACGAATGCGAATAAATTAAAGTTTTTTCAACTACATTTTGTACCTTATTTTGCTAATATGCACCAAAATTCCCATAAAAGATATCCTATCAGCTGTTATTCAGCGTTATTCTCTAATCCTGTTTTCCGCAAATTCTGCCACAAAACTTTTTCCAATTACATTTGATTCTTCCCCGTATTTTCACACCTACGAACGTTCATGAGCAAAGTTAAATACGCATATGCTTCCGTTCTTTACCATTACTCACAAGTCTAGTTTTCCTCGCATTCATTTCGCGTTCTTCAAATTTAATCAGTTCTAAGGTATTTCTCTTAGTAAGTGTTTACTATTAAAAATACCGTAATACTGAAGAAATATTTTACTTGTATTGAAATAAGCATTATGTTGATAGTCCTGCCGACACATGTTCTGTTGTGTTCCACACGTTCCAGAACAATCAAGTTTTGCCATTCAGGTAGAAGAAAAGTATGGAGTCGTGTACTGAAAATGGGGACTGGCGATTAATCCCCGCCACCTACATAGATCTACTTGGGAGGCGTTAATTGAATTAAAAGCCAACCCACTAAGATTTACCAGGAAATTTCTCAAGATCTTTTGGCCGGATACAAAGACAAATGATCAATTCCCCATCAGGAGACCGAGACGCGTTGAATGACATATCGAATGTCTCGATTGGTGGCCGGGTAGTGATCTAATCGTGAATGACGTATCCGCAAACATGCACACTCGCAGTTACTCAAATACTGTACTTGCAGGATGTACAAATTTCTCTCATGGCCGAATTCCGATCATCTTTTAGATTTCGAGAATCACAGTTGTAGAGTTCTCAGTAATGTGATCAGGACATATAGTTGACTTCAGTGAATCTATACCCACGAACGACCACAAACAAATGACGATATTTAGGAAGGATCTCGATGTCCCTTGATTCTCGACACCAATTGATTCGTAATGTTCTGCGAGGGAAGCCATCGCGTTCAACCGACTGATGAACAACGGTTTGAGAAGCACTTCATTTGCCTTTCAAATCTATATTAATAATTTCCAATGCACAAAGAAACTGAGAAAAGACTCTGCAGCCTCTACGCATGGGAGATGTGTCTATGATTGTATTAGATACTCGGAAACTAGTGAAATTATAAAAAAAATTGTATTACTAATTTCTAAATGGACTCAGTTATAGCTGTTAAGAACAAAAGTAATATTGAAATAGTTATGAAACATTTCATTTAAATGCATTCTTCTGAGACTTATTTCAAAAGGCCTAGATGACGCACATGCTTCACAACTATGAGCATTCTGAACGCTATGAACAAAGTGAGGGTTTCTGTGGTGTATGTTTTCGTTAAATACTCAGGAACAGAAATAATCTTTGCTATTAATTTAAAATATATCGATAAGTTAATAGTCCACCATACAGCCTCTGGCCATGAGAGAGGTATCTATGGTCTATTAGGAATCCAGAAGCTAGAAAAAAATTCTAAAACAAAGAAACAATTTCAATCTTGGCTGAAACATACAAGTATTTGATTGCGCTATTCCGCTAATTCTCATACTGCGCGTATCGACTAAATTATTGTACACAGTGCGTCATTGTTTATGTATGCGACAAGAGTGAAGAAGAAAAGAAGCCGCCACCATTACATATTTGCTTTTCGCATGTTTCGTTATGCAACAGCAATTGTTTTTATGTTCTTGGTATGAAAATAACTGTTGTATTGTTTATTCGCGAAGTCTATTTTTTTTAAATATATTTAATCATTTGGAATGCTATTATAGGATTATGTACCTTTTTTGGGAAACCATTGGTATTTTTTCCGAAGCATTTTTGATTATTGAAGACGACTACAAGGACTCATTTTTTTGTCTTCCATTGTACTCAACTTTATAATTTTATTATTATCTGTATGGTCTTAAGCTATTTTCTCGTTTGTTTGCACACTTTATTTAAATTTGGAATTAGTACAGTTAGGTATTGTGGCAATGTTTTCAGTAGAATTGAAATTATTTTTAAAACAGACCAAATGTTAGTACTGAACATTAAACTCAACATCGTACAGTTTTTACCTGCTATGTTATATCCGCTTTTTTGACTGTCAATAGTTATCAGTTATCTGAACACTACTATTCTAATTTCTTACTTCCACCTGAAAGATAGGTTGACGACCACTAAAAAAACGAAAACTGTATGTGTGTTTAATGAAGAAAAGACAGCACAAACGCATTTTATTTGTTAAGGGATAACACATCGATATTAAACAGCATTTAATAGATTATAATTGTCTGTTCAAGAAAACTATAAACTTTTTCTTTATAAGAAGGGATGATTGATTATACACAAATTGATTTACTGTAAAAAGATAACAATATGAAAACCGAAAACAGGAAATCAATTGTTTATGAAAACTTAATCCAAAAATATGTTATATACGTCCAAAATAAAACTCGTTGAATTATTTAAATAATAGTTGGGAACACAGAAATGTTCATGTTTGTACGAAAGCCTAAAGAAACATTTCCGTCACAATAAATTTCCATAATTTAAAGTACTTTTAGCAGGAAAGTTAGCGGAAATTCCTGACTTAATGATATGGCACTTATCGCACGCAAATTTCCCACTAATCATAAGTTGTCAAAAAGATGTCCGTTATGAAAAATTATCGCTCCAAGAGATGACAAAATTTAAAGCCGATTATAATACAAAGACAATTAGCAAGGTTATAATTCAAGTTCAAGAGAAACATTAAAAGTAAGTGCCTATTAAAATGTCAGTCCAGAATAATTTCCATAGCGTTTAAATATATTCTTTTAAACAAACGTTTATATTTCTGATCAACCCACTATCTCTAATATTTACGATTTTCTTAATTATAATCTTTCAATTATTAAGCACAAGATCTCTTATGATCTTGGCATTTTAAAATTGCACATTAATATTGCATTTGTCATGTGCTTAGTTTTTTGTTAAAATGTGCAAATATAATGCGATAAAGAGTTAGTATTATTTACATAAACTGTAACAAATAACGTAATGCATTGTTTTAATGAAAAGTTCGTATACCGTAGAAAAACATGAGCGAAATATATTATTATACACGTTCGTGAAATTCAATGTTCTTTTGGCCTTAATTACGACGAAAAGATGAAAAAAAATGATTCGTTAAAAATTTCGAATGCAGATTGTGATAGACCTGCGCTGAGGTTCAAATACAAGATATTTTTATAAGAAATTCATACCACTAAATTAATGATAATTAAATATTGCTGAAAAAATATTTATAAGAAACGCTCATGTAACTGAAAAGGTTGCCACATCATCCACGAAACATTATGGAATAAAAGCATCTAACACCCAAGCTTTGTTGCCTGTTGTCGACGAAATTCCCAAGTGTCATTCGTACTTTTCATTTGAAAAATAAATCATAGACCTTGAAGAATAACATTCTATTGTTGTTATTATCATTATTGTTATTACTATTAATATCATTTTTAATAATAATAATAATAATTATTATTATTATTATTATTATTATTATTATTAACACTTTCAAGTGCAACTTGTGTTATCACTTTCAGGCAATCTTACTGTATTTTGTTTCAATCGATTAAAACTTCTAATTCTTAATGATATGATTTTATAAACACTGTAAAATTTGTAGACTTTCCATTAATTCTTATGCGTATAAAGTTATTTTTATTCAGCTAGCCTTCGCGTGAATGGGATTTATTATTAGCCTCTGTTAGTCGTAAATGAACAACTTGAGACATGTGGACAAGCCAAGGGCACCGGCGAAGCAATGCATCATCAGGGTGACAGGTGGTGACGGCGACGGCGGTGGCTACGGACGAGAGGAGGGTCAAACACCCTCGAATGTCTGAAAGTTACGCTTCGAACACTGAGACCGAATTCACACATTCAGACCGAAAACCTTTGAATACACGCAATACGCTTAGCCGATTCGCTACAGAGCGGAAGGAAATTAGCAACTCGCGACTCACTCTCAACACTTAGACTTATGAGAGAATTTTGTCCATGAAGGCCTTCTATTCTTTCAGGGGAAGGGTGCTGTGGTTATGAGAGAGCTGCAACTTTTGGCGATCAATTTCCAACTTCCGAATCCACATTCGCCTACATCCGAATTCCAATCGGCAAGTTCACTAACATAGGTTGCAGCAATTGAACTGAGGACGTGACGTCATGTGAATAATGAGATAATAGATTGGAAAAGTTACTTATTATTCTGCTAGCATTGAATAAAAAATATGCTCCCGAGTCTGTTGTTATTCGCTGAAAGTTGTATATCACTACTTAAAGTTTTTGGGAAAAAGTTCGGACTTAAATATAGAATTTAATAAATAAACAAGCTTTTTCTTTTTACGAAAAAACTTTTTTTATACCAGCATTATAAACAACCTTTTCTGTTGCAAGAAATCGTTCATGATCGGGAATTTTGCGGCACAAATGACGTTCGAGCATTTTACGGCCTAAGCGATTGTGTCATCACACGTTCAGCCTACGAGCGAGAGAATCACGGTGTGATAGCGGTAAACGAAACAGCCGGCCACCGTTTTCTCGCACAGATGTGGAATACCTGCGACGTCATAAAGAAGTTGTTCGTAAAATAAAGTTTGATTATTTTATAAATTTATAATTCTGTAATACAAAAAATGGCGTATTGAAACTCGTTTATAATTTGGCTTTATTGCTTTGGTTCAAATTTGAAAACTTGCTCAAAACGTCAATCGTTTTCAAAATATATAATCATCCAATAAAGCTTAACATTATAAACTACTTGAATACACTAACATTTGAAGTTAGGAGTTAATTTTATTGAAGCATATGATTTGCAATTTCTTCCATTGAGTACGAAATTGAGATATGCAGGAAAGTGCACCAAATGTTGAAGAAATATTTAGAATACTAATTCATATTTATAAGCTGATAAATATATTTGTAATAACTTCTTCGTCATGAAGTATACGGAGCGTAATATTTTATTGCTGTTTAAGTCGTAAGTATGTATGATATTGAAATATGTTATATCACCGATATAACCTACATAGAATGTAAGTAAAGCTACAAAAACTAATGCTGAGATGTTAAAAGATTTTTTTTGGAGCCCCCTGTTTCTGAAAAAGTGTTTTTTTATGAGGATCCAACTGGCAGAGTGTGAACATTAGTGGCTAAGCCGGACATGATATGTTTCCAAAATAAATATTCTCCTACCTTACAAAATCTCGCGCACCCACATCTCGAGGCATCGCTAAGTTGAAATTAATATTTTAATTTAGAGGAGTACTCTACAAGAGCAAACATTGCATTTTCAATTATTTTCTCAAGGACTTTCTAGTTATTTGCAACTATTTGTTTATGCAGAGATCAATGCACTGAATTATATTTTGAGTGTCATTTGGATTAAAACAGTTGATATTTCAAAAAATAGTTTATGTTGTGTTGTTTACATATATACATTTTTTTGCATCGCCCTCGCGGATTATTGATATTTATATTATAACTGTTATTTATTGTTTAACGAATAAATTTACGCAATAATCTTTTATAAAGCTTTTCAAAGTCTCTAAAGTGTGTGAGTAAAACTGAGCTCTAAATGGGCAAGGCTCTATTGAAGCAGAACTGAAACGATATTGTCTCAAACTCAAAAATCACAGAAAAATCACTTCCTGCGCGTTCTCTTTTTCTACAAGATTATAATAATAAAGCATTACAAACACCGCAAGTCAATACTCAACGCTACCTCCACAAGCTCCGCCCTGCGGCAGTCCCGTGCATACTCCGGTCTACGGTGTGCTTTCATGTTACGGAACATTTACAAATAGTACAAGAAAGTGCCTGCCATTTTGCTGCACTAGTAGTTTTCGAATTATTTATCTATTAGGATGCATTTACTATCCTTCAAGAACAAAATATTAAAATAACAATTCATTTATAATCTTTCTACTTTTATTAAATTGATTTTTTTTCGAATATGATAGGAGGCAATAAAAACAGAACTGTTTGAAGCCAAAAATATATTTAAAACATTAAAGAAATTGTTTAATATAAAGAAAGTTATGAATTCAAGAAGGGCTCAATTAAATAATATTTTTTAACACGTCGTGCGTGAAACGCGATGTCTTTGTTTATTATTTATAAACTGATCGACACTGAATGGAATATATTTACTTTTGTATACGTAAGATATTTCTAGTTATTTCGTACTTAGTTTATATTCCTATACTTGATGAATTGCGTTTCGCTCAAGGCTCTAAAGCGTATACGTAACACCGGTGCGAGGTGATACCCGCACTCGTCTCTTTGTCGGACGGCTAACTTGACTCGTGCGTCAATCAACTGTTTTGAGCATTTGTTATGTGAACTACTATATTGTTCATCAGAAAGAGCCACATTTTGTTCCTCCAAAGAATATAATGTCAGCCTCTTAATGACCAGTTCACCTTGATCGCCGGTTTTATTCCATTACATTTCAATCTGTGTCAATGGCATTTAGTTATTCGGAAAGATATGTTAAAAAATTGCAATATTTAAACTACAAAACCTATTATTCATTTCCACTTTCGATTCTAGGTTTCTTGCATTTTTTGTTTTTGGCTCTTGCAAAATCAGCTATTCTCGTTGACTTTATTAAATAAGTTTCGAATGTCACATCTTCTGTCAGCCTCTCACACAAGAATAACAGCATCTCAAATAAACACTTCTAACTAGATGACCGTCCTGTGAAATGGGTTTGAAAATTGAAAACGCAGCAGAGGCTGCCGACTGTAAATCTCGTCTACCGAAAACTAACAAAAGAAATTTCCATAAAAGTGTAAAATGTCGCAATCCACATAATTTATGACGTAGAGATTTTGACATCAATAGCTTCTTATTGATCTCATAGATCATTGTCTAAGATTACACCTTGTTACAAAATGTTATATTTCCAAAATAATATTTTCATGGTTAATTTTATAAAATGAAAATGTCGCAAACCAATAATTTTAATATTTAGACAAAATATTGTATGTCAGATAATTTAAAAACAATTAAACATATCAAATACTATTCATTGTAATATTGATGCAGGAAACTAACGACATATAATAAGTTTAATTATTCAAAGTCTAACTTGAACCTCTTAGAGCTTACCCAGCTTTTGTAGCTCTGCTGTAAAGTTTAGTTCTAGTTAGTGACGACATTTTGTAGTTTCAAGTGCGATATACTACACTTTGATCAGCAACTAATTATTTCCTCAACAATCATCCCGTCTAAGCAAGCAGTAGGAAAGGGCTCACAGAGGGCAATTGGGCACAAGACCACTACAGGAGCTGGAACTTCTTCCTGTATTCACATTGCTCTCTCTAAGCGAAGGCGCGCCCCCTTCCTTTCACAACCCGGGAGTCGATTAGGACCTCGATCCCGGCAGCGAAGGACAGGAGCTCGGGCGCCGCTCGCAGCGCGGTTTCCCCGCGCCACGCTACCCTCACGTGGAAGAGCAGCGGGGACCGTAAATCTACCTGTCAGATTGCCTAGGTTCCAGCGGTACTCACGTCGTTAGCCTAAAAGTGTAGGCAACGAAACGACGGGTGGTCCCCTGTTGGGCTCTAGGCTCCGTCGTGGCAGTGGCCCCAAACTCTGGGCATGGAGGAGGAATTGGTTCTGGCGCATGTAAGGGGCGCCTTGATTCGACTCCGGAACCGGCCTGGAAAGCCGCTAGCTCTGAGCTGGCAGGACGGCCCAACCCAGGCATTGAATGGGGAGGTTACCGTGAGAGCTAACTGCGTTCTGGCGGGACCCAGATACAAGCCTGTCGGGGTACTTGGTCGGGCGGTTTGGGGGCACGAATATGCCGATGCCCAGGAACCCACAAACAAGTGAATTCCCCAAGGTAAAAAACAAGTAATAGGTAGGCGCACCACAGACTCATACGTTCTCTTATACTTGACCTGGAGACGTCACTTCACTCGAATCTCCCTGACTCGACTCTCTCAAATTACTCTTAACTGTCTTCGTGCTGTTCCTGTAGTCACTTCTAACCAGTCACCATCTTACGCCTTCAAAATTCCCGTATCTATTCACTCTTTTCACGCCTCCCCATTCACATATATTTTACAAGTATTTTCCTATTCCGCTTGTCATTGTCTTGCCTCCTTTCACCAAACGTTTCTTTGACCAACCTTAACGACAATGCTCCCCAGACACGACTCGTACTATCTAAATGCTTCATACCGTTTCAGATTTGAAATGCATCATTGCACGGCACAACCTAGTGTTTCTTCGTCACAAAACCAACTCATCCCACGAGTCACTTCATTTAACCCTTAAAGACCCATTTCTTACAAATCAACGACACTCGTCACCCCATCTAATTTTCTAAAGTCACATTCTACCTCTATGACCCCACGCTGTCGCCCATACACTC
>BOPP01000109.1:1069780-1089052 GCA_017312745.1 Gryllus bimaculatus
TTTCGAAAGTATGGTTTTACTCATATTGCACGTGGTGAATATATTTTTAACACATATAAGCGACCCTTCCACTGCGTTTTTTTCCTTGGCGGTCATAGCAATGTAATTCGTACCTGATTGTACATTCATCGAGAGACTCAGTGTGTTCGGGAAGGCAAGCTACATGATTTTATGCTATGTAAAGAAGTGCGCTAGTTGCAATAAATGTGTGGTCGTAATCCATTTCATCCACGAATTATTACGGAGTATATTGGTGCGGGACTACTATTAATTATTACTTTCTAAGGATAGTATGATGTCCAGATTGAAGAATTGAATGTGTGAGGCGGGAGAATTTGTTTATAAGGTTATAAGGAAAATATCTGTGAGAGATCTTGCGTGGTGTTGGTGGGTAAATGGGTCCGCCTATACGTCTTGCGCACCATAGACCTCAAGCTGACTCTGCGTTCAGCAGTCTCAGTACGACGTTGGTGTGATCAGAAGATTTAAAACAATCGTGATATAATGGACGTAGAAGTGGCCCCTGCGTTCGGTCTTGGGGAAGGGGTGGAAGGTGAAGAGTGGGGGAGGTGTGTGTGTTGTGATGTGTTTTTGTGTGTGTTGCGTGTGTGTGTGTTGTTGTGTGGTTACGTGACAGAGATTGTAGTGCGATATAAAAATTCATGAAATGAATTCTTGAATTGGTAGGAATCACTTTTGTGTAGCATCTAGTTAGATCCGCATTCGCACTAATCACATGAGTCTTTTTCGCCAATGTACATAATTTATCTCATCATTTGTACAGTCAGTTGTGGGATGTAGTTAACACGTAAATTCGCAGCATGCGGGATAATCGCGTTCTTGTTTGTGTGCCCGTAAACTGACATTGATCTGCACTGAACTGTCCTGGTCTATGACGTCTTCACGGGTATTACTGCCTTAAAGACATTCTCGAGTTTGTAGATTCCATTCTGGCATTGTTTTCGAAGGATAACATCGCACAAGGCGCACGGTTTCTATTGAGTCTGTCAGTTTTATGACTGTTATTACAGGATAGCTTGGTACATGTTTTTGAGATTTAATCTCTGTGTATGAGACTCTCGTCATATACATTTACTAATATATTAACTACTTAAAATAGTTTGATTTTTGTTAGATATCGATACGTTGTGGTTAATATAAGTTTAAAAACTCATCTTATTTTAAAATATTATTAAATCGCGAAGCTTAAAATCTATTTTTTTGTCAAAAATTGATGATCATTCTAATGTTCATAACCTACTTCAAATAGTCTTACAGTATCTGACATGTAACATAAATCATTGTAGTAGTGATTAATGTTATACTCCCGATCCAAAAGTATCCAACCCCCAATGACCTTGTATCATACCTACAATGGCGCGGACATGAGAGTCAAATACTGCAATTTCAAAAATTTTAATCACCGCTAAAAAATACTTGCATAACATGGGATGATGCGAATACGATTGCGAAATAAATTAAAGTTTTTTCAACTACATTTGTACCTTATTTTGTTAATATTGCACCAAAATCCCATAAAAAGATATCCTATCGCTGTTTATCCAGCGTTATTCCTAAATTCCTTCTTTTTTTTCCCCATGTTTCCCAAATTTGCTACAAAAAACCTTTTTCCAATTACAATTATTCTTCCCCGTATTTCACACCTACGGACGTTCATGAGCAAATTTAAAATAGCATATCCTTCCCGTTTTTACCAGTACTCACAAGTCTAGTTTGCCTGCATTCATTTCGCGTTCTTTCAAATTTAATCATTTCTTAAGGTATTACTCTAGTAAGTGTTTACTATTAAAATACCTAATACTGAAGAAATATTCTTTACTTTGTATTCAAATAAGCATAATGTTGATAGTCCTGCCCGACATGTTCTGTTTGTTTCCACCACGTTCCAGAGCAATCAAGGTTTTGCCCATCAAGGGAGAAGAAAAGTTATGGAGTCCGTTAACTGATAAATGGAACTGGAGGATTAATCCTCCGCCACCAGCATAATCTATTGGGAGCGTTAAATTGAATTAAAAAGCCAAACCCACTAAGATTACCAGGAAAAAATTTCTCAAGATCTTCTTGCCGGATACAAAGGACAGAATGATCAATTCCCCACAGTGAGACGATACGCGTTAATGACATAATCGAATGTCTCGATTGGTGGCCGGGTAGTGAATCTAATCGTGAATACGATCCGCAAACATGCACACTCGCAGTTACTTCAATACTTACTTGCAGGATGTACAAAATTCTCTCATGCGAATTCCGATCATCTGTTAGGATTTCGAGAATCACAGTCTGGTAGAGTTCTCAGTAATGTGATCAGGAACATATAGTTACTTCAGTGAATTCTATACCACGAACGACCACAAACAAATGACGATATTTTGAAAGATCTCGATGTTCCCTTGATTGCTCGACACCAATTGATTCGTAAGTTCGGCGGAAGCCCATCGACCCGTTCAACGATGATGAACAACGTTTGAGGAGCACGTTCATTTGCCTTTCAAAGCGTTATATGAATAATTCCAAATGCGACTAAAGAAACTGAGAAGAGCTCTGCAGCCTCTACGCATTGAGATTGTCTATGGTTGTATTAAGATTACTCGAGAACTAGTGAAATCTAGAAAATAAAATGTGTATTAATAATTTCTAGAATGACTTCAGTGTTATAGCTTGTTGAAGAACAAGAAGCAGAGTACTGAAATAGTTATAAATGTTCAGTTAAGATCCATTCTTCTGAGACTTATTTCAAAAGGCCTAATGACGCACATGCTTCACAACTATGAGCATTCTGAACGCCTATGAACAAAGTGAGTTCTTGGTGTATGTTTTCGTAAATTTACTCAGGAACAGAAATAATCTGTTGCTATTAATTTAAAAATATATCGATAAGTTAATATCCACCATACAGCCTCTGGCCATGAGAGAGGTATCTATGGTCTATTAGGAATCCAGAATCTAGAAAAAAAAAAATCTAAAAACAAAGAAAACAATTTCAAGTCTTGCTGAAACATACAAGTATTTGATTGCCATTCCGCAATTCTCATACGCGCGTAATCGACTAAATTATTGTACACAGTGCGTCATGCTTTATGTATGCGACAAGATTGAGAAGAAAAGAAGCCCCACCAATTACATATTTTGCTTTTCGATGTTTCGTTATTGCAACAGCAATGTTTATGTTCCTTGGGTATGAAAATAAAAAACTGTTGTATTGTTTATTCCGCGAAGTCTATTTTTTTTAAATATATTTAATCATTGCGAATGCTAACTTAGGATTATGTACCTTTTTGAAACCATTGTATTTCCGAAGCATTTTGATTATTGAAGACGACTACAAGACTCATTTTTTGTCTTCCATTTACTCCAACTTTATAGAATTTCTATTATTATCTGTATGTCTTAAAAAGCTATTTTCTCGTGTGTTTGCACACTTTTTCATTTAAATTTGAATTAGTACATTAGTATTTGGCCAATGTTTCAGTAGAATTGAAATTATTTTTAAAACGACCAATATGTTAGTACTAACATTAAACTCAAACATCGTACAGTTTTACCTGTATGTTATATCCGCTTTGTTGACTGTCAATATTAATCAGTTTCTAAACACAGAATACTATTCTAATTTCTTACTTCCACTTGAAAGATTAGGTTGAACGACCACTAGAAAAAACGAAAAAACTGGTTTGCTATGTATTTATATGAAGAAAAGGACGGCACAAACGCATTATTTGTTAAGGGATAACACATCTATATTAATCCAGCATTTAATAGATTATAATTTCTGTTTCAAAGAAAAAACGATAAACTTGTTTCTTTATCAGCAAGGGATGATTGATTATACACAAATGATTTACTGTAAAAAAATACAATATGAAAACCGAAAACAGAAAATCAATTGTTTATGAAACTTATTCAAAAATATGTTATAGACGTCAAAATAAAACTCGTTGAATTATTTAAATAATAGTTGGAAACACAAGAAATGTTCATTTGTCGAAAGCCTAAAGAAACATTCCGTCAACAATAAAATTTCCATAATTTAAAGTACTTTTAGCAGGAAACGTTAGCGGAAATTCCTGAGCTTAATGATATGGCAACTTAGTCGCACGCAAATTTCCCACTAATCATAAGTTGCAAAAAATGTCCGTTATGAAAAATTATCGCTCCAAGGAGATGACAAAATTAAAGCCGATATAATACAAAGACATAGCAAGGTATAATTCAAGTTTCAAGAGAAACATTAACATAAGTGCCTATTAAAATGTCAGTCCCAGAATAATTTCCATAGGTTAAATATATTCTTTGAAACAAACGTTTATATTTCTGATCAACCCACTATTCTCTAATATTTACGATTTTCTTAATTATAATCTTTCAATTTTAACCACAAATCTCTTATAGATCTTGGCATTTTAAAATTGCACATTTCCCAATATTGCATTTGTCATTGCTTAAAGTTTTTTGTTAAATGTGCCAAATATAATGCGATAAAGCATGTTCGTCATTATTTTCATTAAACTTGTAACAAAATAACGTAAATGCATTGATTCGTTGTTAATGAAAAAAAGTTCGTATACCGTAGAAAAACATTGAGCGAAATATATATATTATACACTTACGTGAAAATCAATCTTTTGGCCTTAATTACGACAAAAGATGAAAAAAAAATGATTCGTTAAAAATTAATTGCAGATTGTGATAACCTGCGCGAGCGTTCAAATACAAGATATTTTATAAGAAATTCATACACTTAAATAATGATAACTTAAAATATTGCTGAAAAAAATATTTATTAAGAAAACTCTGCATGTCACTGAAAAGGTTGCCACATCATCCACGAAACATTATGAATAAAAGCAATCTAACCCCAACTTTGTGGCCTGTTGTCGACGAAATTCACAAGTGCATTCGTACTTTCATTTGAAAACTAAATCATAGAACCTTGAAGAATAACGTTCTATTGTTGTTATTATATTATTGTTATGACTATTAATATCATTTTTAATAATAATAATAATAATAATAATAATAATAATTATTATTATTATTATTATTATATTTTATTATTATATGAAACACTTTCAATAGGCAACTGTGTTAATCCACTTTAGCAATCTATACTGTTATTTTGTTCAATCCGATTAAACTTCTAATCTTAATAATATATTTATAAAACTGTAAAAATTTTGTAGACTTTCCATTTAATTCTTATGCGATAAAGTTAAAAAAAAAAAAAGGGTTTTTTTCATTTTGATATCAGCTAGCCTTACGCAGTGAATGGAATTTAAGTTATTAGCCTCTTAAGTCGAAATGAACAACTTGAGACAATAGGAGGACAGCCCAAGGAACACCGGCAAGCCAAAGCTCATAGGCGTAAGACAGTGGTGACGCGACAGCGAGATGGCACGAACGAGAGGAGTCAAACACCTACGAAGTACTGAAGTTTACGCTTCGAAAACACTGAGACAATTCACACATTCAGACCGAAAAACCTTTGAATACACGCAATACGCTTAGCCGATTTCGCTTACCAGACGAAGGAAATGAGAACTTCGCACTCACTTCAACACTTAGACTTATGATGAGAATTTTGTCCATGAAGGCCTTTTCTATTCTTTCAGGGGAAGGGTGCTGTGGTATGAGAAGCTGCAACTTTTGGCCGATCAATTTCAACTTCCGAATCACATTCGCCTACATTCGAATTCCCCAATCGGCAAGTCACAACAAGCGTTGCAAGCATATTGAACTCGACGACTGACGTCATGTGAATAATGAATAATAGAAGGCGAAAAAGTGGTACTTATTATTCTGCTAGCATTGAATAAAAAATTATTTGTCGCGAGTCTGTTTTATCGCTGAAAGTTGATATATCACTAGCTTAAAGTTTTTGGGAAAAAGTCGCTTAAAATATAGAATTTAATAAATAACAAGCTTCTCTTTTTACGAAAAATCTTTTTTATACCCAGCATTAATAAACAAACCGTTTTCTGTTGCCAGAAAATTCGGTCATATCGGGAATTTTGCGGCACAAATGACGTTCGAGGCATTTTACGCCTAAGCAATTGTGTCATCACACGTTCAGCCTACGAGCGAGAGAATCACGTCTGATAGCGTAAACGAAACAGCCGCCACCGTTTCTCGCACAGATGTGAATACCTGCGACTCATAAAGAAGTTGTTCGTAAAATAAGTCTTGATTTAATTTTATAAATTATAATTCTTGTAATACAAAAAAATGCGTATGAAAACTCGTTTAATAATTGGCTTTATTTTGCTTTGTAGTTCAATTGAAAACTTGCTCCAGAAACGTCAATCGTTGTCAAAATATATAATCATCCATAAGCTTAACATTATCAAACTTAACTTGAATAACTAACATTTGAAGTTAGGAGTTAATTTTATTAAGCATATGATTTGCAATTTTTCCATTGAGTACAAATTGAGATATGCAGAAAGTACACCAAATGTTGCTAAGAAGAAATATTTAGAATTCTAATTCATATTTGTAAGCTGTATAAATATATTGTAATAACTTGCTTCCGTCATGAAGTTAAGAAGCGTAATATTTCTAAAACATGTATTACTAATACTACAACAAAATAAATAATTTCTACTCAACTATAAACAACTGAAAAAACGGTGCCAATAAAGAACTTTCCGTGAATATCACGAGTTTTTGAAACACATTTTAAGTCAAATTCAAGTGAAATTCACAACGCTGTTTTTTAAAAATATAGTGAACTTTACATAAAATTAATTCAAAATTTTATCTACCGCAAACTGAGATATTACAGTCTAAAACACGAAAAATTGCGACGCTCTAAACAAAGTGTGCCGCCAGTGCATCCCCCTTCGCAGAAATTCCAATATTAACTAGTCATCATTCTTTTAACATCTGATGTACTTTATACTGCAACAAAATAAATAATTTCGTGCTCAACTATAACCAATTAAAGAACGATGCAATTGAATCACTTGATGCGTTAATTTCTGATTTTTAAAACTCGTTTTCAGTCAAAGATTCAATTTTGAATTTAGACTGCACTTTGGACTAATGGTTGTGTTTTGAGATATAATAACATTAATAATATTTATTTAGATAAGTAACAACAAATTGCAATATTTTCATTATATAATGATTTTGCTAAGTGTCTTTTACGTGAATACATGGAATATGTAATCAACCGCGAGCTGCAAATTTCATCTAGGCGACAAGTAGCAAACAGCAATCCGAGTCTTTCTCCTTCTTATACCCGTCTGAGCATTTATGTCAAGTACTACTTGTAACTCATACAATTGGAGAACTTAGACGAGCAACGATACTAAATTTATTTCCCCAAAATTACATTTATACACTCTTACAGTATATGTCTTTCTATGAGAAAAGTTACCATAGCGCATGAGGGTTTAATCTACCCGCCTCATACTAGTACGTATAATAAAAAGTGGGAAAGACATAATGAAATTAAAATATCTGGATACGAGTCCAAAAAGTCCTCTGAGTTCTCACTGCTGTTCTAGGATTTTTTCTATTACACGGTATAAGTCTCACATGAGCACGCATACCATACGTTAAAGCAACTGAACAACCCCAATAATTTTCATGCATAATAACGAGCATATTTCAGGGTTTAGCAACTAAACGAAAAATATGATTTAATTTTGCCGAGAATAAGGTGGAGACACGCTAAAATTCTCCAATTGGTTTGAGATTATTGTGTTGTAATGGTTGTTGCCCAGACTTTCGAACACATCTTAAGGAATCGTATCCATCAGTAGACTTAGCATGAAAAAATTAAAGCATGGTTTAAAATTGGGGAAAACGGTATCATACAAAATCATATTAAAATTATGAGAAAACTAAAACCACAATACTAAATATGCGAGAAACCTTGATAGTATATGAAAAGATAAATGAATACAATTGAAATACTTTTAATATATAAAGAGCTTCTCAAAATGCGCTGACCTCACTTGTCAAGGTCAGAACACATTATTATTGTATTTTAAGACTTTTCGTACAAAAGCATTAAAAGTAAACATGTAACTCATACATATACTCACTGCCCTCAAAAATTAAAGACGCTCAATTATTGCTTTCTGTTCTTCTTATACAAATGTCTTCTATTGCGAATTTTAATTCGTACGTGAACAATTATATTTTCGTACGAAACAACCGCAACTAAATAAACATCGCACATTTCTTACTTCTTATTATATACTTATTAAGGCTTGCAAGCTTTTGAGCACAACATTTGATAGCAAAAAACGAATTAACACACGTCCCAAACACAGACCCGTGTAGGAGACTACAATAGGCGCGTACCACGTACGCGGCGTTTAGACTCTCGTTCAAAAAGGCATTCTATTCACACGAAAAAAAAAAAGATCACTTGAGGAAAAAAAAAAAAAAAAAAAAAAAAAAAAAAAAAAAAAAAAAAAAAAAAAAATTACCAAACCTACTCATATGTAATCTAAGTTAACAACACAAATCTTGGAGATAAAGCTTTCTGGAAAGAAGCTTTAATTTCCTCGCTATGGATCTCCTCGTAGAGCGCAAGTAACGATTTCCGCCAATCGTCCGTAATAGTATTCAATCATTGGTATTGACTTCTGTCTTCTATAAACAAACGTTTATCGTATATCCAGGACAATTATGAAGCATAAAGACAACTTAACAACCGTGAACACTCATCTAATGAACGGCAGAGGGAGCGTATATCGAACACTCCGTTTTTCAGCAATAAATTGCGTTTGCGCTATCGCGATTGAAAATGGCGTTCAATACATTTCGACTTACGTGATTTTAAACATTCCCGGCAATCATCTTCAAACTGCTGAGTGACTGGCTTACATGCAATTTATACTAGAACAGTTAATTTTCCATGTAATAAAAATTGTATTAATCTGAAGGACAGGTTAATACAAAAAATAATTAATAAGTAATCAAGTCGATATTGTTATGGGGAAGTATAATTGAAGTAGCACACAAATACAAATGCCAGCTCCTACTACATCGTAGCAAAACTAGCTTTCATTTTGTACATCCATTTCTGTAGGGACGAATGCCACAATTTTGTACGCATTTATTATTTTTTAGTGCATACAAAATTTGGATGTAAACAATAAAATGGCTTCATTTACCTAATATTAAGCATAAGTATCAATAAATCCTTAGCGAAGGCAGGTACCCAAACGTCACTCTGCACTTGCAGAACAGGAACATACCTAAAAAACACCGGGCAAGGGCCCAAACAAAGTGTGTACGATATAGTCAGAACACGTTCCAAAATATATTAGTTAGAGATATAGATATTTTTCGTTCAGCTCACAATCGGCCTTGCACTATGCATCTGTAGCGTCAGCCTCTGAGTAACCAAAACATAACTACACACGCTCAGCCTATGTAAAATCTATTTCTGTGCCTGGACAAATGAAATTCCTCGTTTAGCAAATCAAAAACACATTTTTAACGACTAGTATTTCAGCAATATCATCTAATTTCCTCCTTCATAGGAAGTAGCTCGATGATCCTTGCATCGACTGGCATTGCTAAAGAGCCGCTATTACATCACGCTTTGCTTGTAATTCCATTTTCGTGCCCTGTCAATAGTAAAATATAATCTTTGAAACGAGAACACACTTATGAACGATAGTATTCACAATATCATATTATTTTCTTGATAATTTGTCTTATTAATATATTAGAGTAATTGCCGAGAACAAATAAAGTGCCCATACTTTTTGTTAACATATAACAATATGACATTGCAGATCTTTAGTTAAATTAACAGGTGTTCATAGCATATCTATTTGAGCTTTCACTCATTATAAAATGAAAAATTGCCATTTGTTTACTTATAATAAAAAATATTAATTAAATTTATACCTAAGTATGTTAAAGTTCACTATGATGTAATCTGCATTATTAATTTCAACGTTTAAACTTTATTCTAAATATGTTTTAAAAAAATCAGAAAATATGAGTGAAAAGTGCTTCATTGGCACCCGTTTTTTAATTGTTTATAATTAGTTACAAAATGTTTAATTTTTTTGTGGTATGAAAATTAGTAACATAATTAGTACAAAATTATAGGCTAGTTAATTTTGAATTTCGAAACAAACGTGGGGTTGCAGCTTGACGGAGGTCTAATTTGCGCTGCTTGACGGGCGGCGGCGCGGGCCCAAATCCGGATTGGCGTCGCCGCGGAACGCGCCCGCTCCGCGCGCTCTCGCCCTCCACGGCACTCGGCCGGCTCAGTTAGCTCACAGCAGCATGGCTGGCGACTCTGCAGCCTCTCCGGCCGAATGGATTGATTGATTACTAGAGATTCCGGACGCTAATGCCATGAGTCCCGTGAGAGTGGGGCATTTGTTTACTCGGAGGTGGCGAGATCCAGTGCCGGCCTCCCGTCGGCTACTAGGGTTTTCCCCAAGCAGGTTTTTCCTACCATTGAGGCACCGCCCCGGCCGCGATAAGCTCTAAGCGCCCGAACGGTCTCTTGGCATGTGTGGTGGTGCAGTGCATGTGAGTGAAAGGATGTGTAAGGGGTGAGGATAGGACAAGGAAGATTAAGAATAGATGGCGCGCGGTCCGTGGTCCGTTTGTTAGGATACTGTTTTTAGTTGTACACTTCTATTGACAGATTCTCACGTTGTATCTGCTACTTAGTTTCATTCTATCACGCATATTTTCTTCTTCATCGAAGTATCGTTGACGAACTTTCAAGGTTTCCTCGGTAAAACCTTGACTTCTTCTTTCGGAAGGGATGCACTTACTAACTTTATTTTGTTAGGTTTCATTATTATTAGGTGGTTATAACACAACAGTAATTTACTTTCTATTTTCTTGTTCGCATATCCGTTCATCATACGTCGAATCTCTTCGTTACTTTACTTACAAAACAACAACCCACCAGAATCCCACAATTCGAAAAGACCTCGCAAGGGGTCAGACAAACCTAATCAAAAATCTCAGGAGACGTTGCTTCATTTATGGTTACAACTATTTTGTATGGTTTTATTCAGCCTTTTGCTGAGTAGGCCTCGAGATGAAATTGTTTATTTAATAATTTGTCTCTTTGAAGCACCACTCATGAATATCCCTTTCTTTATATTTCGTATTTATTGTTGACATTCTGCCTCTTTCGAAATCGTCTATTGACGTCCAAAAATATCGAGAAAGAAAACATCACCGACAAAGACATCCAGGAAGCCCTACACGCACGTTACAAACCATTTTTAGGACGCGAACGCCTTCCCCCCTATCCGTCTTTTTCATGGCGGCTGCTCACCCATCCTTCCGTGAGGGGCGCCTCGAATATCGGCGCGCCAAAATCACAATTCTATCGCCAGAAACGCCAGCCGCGCCCGTCCGTCGTGCTTCCCCGCGGCGCCGCATGGGGCGCTGCGAGAGTGACGTCAACCAGGGGCAGCGGCCGAAGCCCCGTCGGCGCGGGTTGCTCTCCTCTCCATTCCACGAGGAGTGAAATGAACGCGAAGCGAAAGGCGAACGTAGGAACAGTAGGTAAGAGATTCTGTTCAGTTGGGGAAAATGGAGAAACATTTGCAGGAACGCCATAATACTGTGGTTTTGAAAGAATTGTGGATTCAAGTTCGTTCCCCTTGGCCTAATGCATGCGCGCTTGTGAATGTGTAAATGCGTGTGCTTCAGAGAGAAGAAGAAAGAGAAGAGAGAAGGAGAGCAAGTGCGAAAACGATTTGGTGTATGTTGCATGTATGAATGTACTAAGAAATCAGACAAACGTGATAAATGTATCTTCCCCTTTAATCCGAATATTAAAATTTAGATGTGTACAATGATGGTATAATCGAAACATTAAAAAAATACATGAAGTATGTTTTGCAACTGTTAACTAAGATTATGATTTTACAATTTTATTTCATAATTTTATGTGATAAATTTTCTTTAGAGTTTGAGGCAACTGACTAGAATATTTTTAATTAAATACTGAAAAAATCACTTACGAACACGTTTTTTGACAACTGAATCAATGAACCACTATTGTCTCACTCAATACGTAATATCACCATTAATGAAAAAACTGCATCTTTCGGTAAAAGTCTAAAATGTGTTGTTCGGTTTAATTGAAAGAGAGAAGAATAAATTCGAGAGTATACCAAGGGAGAACAGCTAAATCTCGTCTTAAATAAATATTTAATTAAATATTCCTTATTACCCTGACTCCGCATATCATCACAAAATCAATAAGCGAAAATGTATTTTTCTGTATAAAATTCCAATTTTGATGTATTCACCATGCCAAAATGTTTGAAAAAATCTTGATGTTTCGCGAGGAGAATGAAAATTTCATAGTCATTTTGTTATTTGTATTTTTGTCTGTGACCTTTCTGTATTTCATAATCTAACCGAATCGAGTTCAATAAAAAAGTGTATGAATAAGTTTCTTTCATGCCAGTATATTGCACACTTACAAAGATATTACCCGAATTATTGCCTTTTAAGGTATCATTTCAGACATCTAAAGTATACGATTATCGGTTTAAAATCAGATATAATGATAAATTCTTCATTTGAAAATTCCATTTATTTTCAACAACGTACAAAGATAAAGTGAAAACAGCCATAAATCTACATGCATTCGGCATACATAATTTTCAAGGAAAAATTAATAAAAGTTCCCACGAAATGGAATGCAAGTCGACTAATACAGGGATCTTTGACTACTTGAATTTATAAAGGAAAAACTGTTTCCACATTCGTATTACACTTTCCCTTAAATAAACGGTATAGATCTCGAAAATTTACATATTCATTCTATTGTTCCATTTTTATTTATACCCTAAAATATTTTTAAATTATCGTTGGTGTGCAATTCCTGTAATCCCTGCAATGTTGCGCACTTGATGCGATTTTGACCCACTGTGCGCTGGCTCGAGAGGTAGCTGGTGGGGGTTGATTGGGGGTGGTCGCTCGGCGGCGACGCCTTACATCAATGTAGTGATGGTCGCCGCGGCGCCTGCCCCTTCCCCGCGAAACACGGCGGGGATTGGTGGCTGGCATGTTCCACTTCGGGGTCCTCGCCACTCGGTGGTAGGCGACATTCCTCGGTTCTCGTGAACGACTCGGGCTGTTTCGGGGACTCGGGGGTCTTACTTCAACGCCCGCTACCGAAGGGAATGTTTAATTTACGAGTTTTATTTATTTTGTTTATTTTTTATTTATTTGTTTCTTATCCATTTATTTGTTATCTACTTATTTATTTATTTCTTATCTATTTGTTTGTATATTTATTTGAGTTCTGGGGCCCTTCAACTACTGAGGTCATTGACGCCCATGAATCTAATGAGTAGATGGCGGGGATGATGGCGTGAATGGTAATTGAGCCCCGCTAGAGGCTCTATATCTCCGAGAAAAATGACAATAGCACGCTAGCTCTGTCCACCATAAATTCCTCATTCATTGACCTGGGAATGAATTCGGGACTGGTTGTTAAAAGGCGAGTACATTATGAACGCGCCCCCTCGAGCATGCACAAGGCAGGGATGATTTCACTTTGTGGTGACATTTAGAGGAGTAATATCATTTAACGAATATTTAAACACATCCTTGCAATGTGGGAGTAATTTTGAATATTGAAACCGCAATTACACAAGTGAGAAGATAACAACCTAAAGACCTAAGTATTTTAATAATACCAAACACTGCATTAAATTGTGAAGAATACCAAACACTGCATTAATAATTCGACCGGTTCAGTGATGAAATAGCCAGATCCCACTGTGAATCGGCATAGATGGCTGTAATATTATGAATAATATGAACAAAAAAGGCTGTATCTCAGTCTGCTATCGCAGAGCGCCCCAAAGCACCGGCGGCGCTGAGGCGCACGAAGTCCGTGTCACATCCTGTGGCGGCAGAGGGCGCGCCCAGCGTGGAGATGCATGAAGACGGGGGGAAGGGGAACGGTGGCGCGCCGGGCGCAAGGGTGACGGGGGGGAGCGGAGGGGGAGGCTCGTCCCGCTCTTCCACCGGCTCCGCGTTCCTCTCGAGCTGCGACCGCTTTGCCGTCGAGGGGGCGGCACACATTCAGCAACCTAACGCTGAATAAGACGTCAAGCTCCTCAACACTTAGTGTGCCTTTGCAGTGCCCGATTGAACATTAGAGATACTGTGGAACACTGTCAGGCGACAGGATCGAATCTTCAAACTTTGGGTAAAGATGTATTCGAAAGGTTTATTCGACGTAAATAAAATATCCAACTCCTATTTACAATATTGTATTTAAAATTATATTTCTGTCGTTTCACATTTCCGCCAAACTAATGCTTTACATTTATGAAATGCAATATACAGTGGTTCACAAGTACTCTGATGAAATAAAAAAAATTATATTACTATCCAAAAACGGGTCTCATTTTTGTTGATAAACTAGCTCTAAAATTTGGGCCAATACAGCTTCCGGAACTACAATGCTCCAATACGAAGTTGAGCAACTTTTTCCTACAATTTGAGGTATGATGCACATCTCTCACTTTAAATTTTAGCATAATCAAAAATACATTATGTCACGTTTAGATTAGGAAACATGCCAAAGAAAGGTGATTACGAAGATGGATTTCAATAATTTGCTCCAAATTTGATTCCTCCGATCTATCTATCTTGCTACCTATGAACTTTACTGACTTAAGAATCCCAACACTGCTCGGGAATTTATCGCAACAGCAGGAGTGTACGGCGTGCGCCGACTTGTGCGTACAGGCGCTTCACACTGACTCAAATAGGCGCTCCTTCTTCGCGTATTTAGATGCAAAAATGTGAAGTGTAATCAAATTTATAATTTGTATTGAAGAAATATAAAATCTGTTAATACCTATCTGAACAGCTCTGCGTTGCTATGGTATCAATTTTTCACAATTTACTTCTTGTATTCCCGCTCTTTCCGCTCATTTCTATCTATTCTAATGCATCCCCGCCCAACTCGGCTTGTGTTCTTCTGCTTCACTTATTTTGTATCTAAAATAGTTAATAAATCTCTACTGAAAGGAAAATAACATACCTGTACTCTCTTGTTTGATTTTCGTGATTTTTATATATAATGCAATGCAAAAGAATGCAATAAAGTACAATTCTCTAATCAGTCTCAAATCATCCAATATTCCACAGTTTTAGCATCAACATGAGTATTCACATATTTCTGATTCATTACTTTGTTGTATTCATTTAATATCTCTTGTGCTATTATTACTATTATTGCAAAATTCTTTTATGATCCCATATTTTACATTAAAGCGTACGTCAATGTTTTTTTTTTCAATATGGAGTACAAATAAGATCTTAGTTGATATAAAAAAAATATTCGCAAATTTTGCCACCGTGCTACTAGCGCCGCCATCATCACTGTCCCCCCATAACGGTCCATATCGCCGGCTGCGTGTAGAAGTGGGGCGGGCTTCCCGTTTCCGGAGCGAACTCCCACCCGCTCGACCGACACCACGCTTGCTACGTATTTACAGCAAACAAGGCGGTATCCGGTTCAAACTTCATGTGTTCCGACCGAGGTCACGTCCGCGCGGGAGTACAGGCCTGTTTGCGAAAGGTCAAAAGGTGAAATTACATCGGGATCGTTTTTTCCGTCGTCTGTTGTTCCTAGGCAGAAATTGTGGGAAACAATATTCTTATTAAATTTTCGAGCTTGCTTATTTGTTGGAAATGCTACTTAATATAAGCAAAACTCTTTAACATTCAGATGATTATTTAACGTTCTTTCCGAATTTTTTTCTGACAAAAATATACATTGCTAACTGAAAGGAATTCTAACATTGCAGTATCTTTTACTGAATTAATAAGTTCAACACTCTTGACTACAAATTTCAGAAAACATTTCACCTTCTTTTGCGTAAATTGTTTTAGAGTATTTGATTTAGCGAATATTTTTCTTTCTAAAAACTTTTCTTGAGAATACTGAAAATCTATACTTATCCTTAAAAATGTCGGGGAATGTATAGAGCAGAGAAAGAGCGTGATCCTCTGAGAGATGCCTCAATAGAAAAAGGGGGGAAAGGCGATGGAATGAAACTCAATCTCGTCTCGCTTTGTGAGATCTGGCTTCAGAAAGTTCCATGGAATCCTTAGCTGGGGAATGAACTTTTATCCTCGATTCTGGAGAGAACATTTAGCATCTTTTAGAATACAAATTATGAATAAATAATTCCTTTTATTTTACTATTAATTTTTAAATAATAAAAATTCACTTCACATTCTATAACTGCAATTTTTCGGAAATTCGCTCAAATATTTCAAGTAGAATGAAAAATTAACAACTCTAATTTGCCTTCTATTGAATCATTATTTTTGAAGCTTTATATATAGTTCATAATAAGTTGAGTTTTTTGATTTACTGAAGGCACTTCCATGATAATGTTATATCTCCTTTAATATACACCAACGCATCGTATAGTATTACAGCGTACCTTCCGCAACCGGTTCCTTAGGATAGAATAAGCCTAGAAACGTAATGCTGCTACTACATAAATACTTTACTTCACTAAGTCTTACACTAAAACATCAAATTACACTAAAACATTCGTTATAGAAAGTATTCAAAGCATTCCAAAGTAGCGTTAAGTAATTTATGTACGGCATCTAACTCGAAGAAATTGTAAACTACATCAATTCATTTTAACTTCTAATGAATACTATAATTTCAATGTTTTCTCATTTTAAACTTTTTTAATGTTTTAATCCTTTTAAGACTTGTTGCTTAAATGTTATAAAAACCAAACAGAATAATAAAATTATTTGGTACTATATTTACCCACAGATGATTAAGAAAATAATATATTTTTGCTAAACGGAAAACTAAACGCAGATTAAAACAGTCGACTTTCAACTTTCCAAAATCTGTGCATAACACCGTCAATTAAACATTCATACATTGCGCGTGATGAAAAGAACACTCGCAATTTCCAGTACTGTCAGGTGTGAAAAATTGTAATCTCTCTCTATTAAAAAAGCCATACAAACTGCCACAAGAGATCAGCAGAATCCTCTTTTGTTCCGAGACCTTTTCTTTTGACGCGAAAATCAGAGGAGCAGCGCGCATCGCGCCTTGCCTCATCGTCGCCCGCGACGCCGCTCAGGGCATGGGGGCGAATTAGTAATTCGTTTGTCGCAATGCGGCTGGGAGGGCGGGCAGCAGCGAGGCGCGTGTTGGGAAACGAGGAACAGCGTTGGAAAGGAGCGACCCTCCGTCCTATTCCGTCCGACCCCGCCCCAACCCGCTCCACACCGCTTCTCCGCCCCCGCCCTGCGACAAACTTACAGTATTGATATGCGAGAGTATTTTCCCGCCTCTGGTCTGGGTCAGCAGAAACGCGAGGCCGTGAAAATACATGAGAGACAAGGGGACACACAACCATGTCCAAGGCAGACTCGACCCGAAGCGCTGCGTCGACACGCTTTTACCTAACTTATCATTCAGAAAAGGCTTCATTTATCATTTTAAAATTATTTTTTTGGGCCACCCATTCTGAGATTCTGTATCGATAATAAGTCAAGCTCAAGCAACTTACATGCGTATACAAATTGACACCCCCTGCTCTGCCAGAAAGATGTAGGCTTCAAAACCCGTGTAAATGATATGTTTCTACATTAATGAACGTGGTGTAATAAGTAATGAAAAAATTCGTATGTTATTTAATGTTTGAAACATTTGTTTCCATTAAATTGCTCCTCAAACGCTAGTATTATTTTATCTCCTGATAGAAACTACGTTTGCACAGAAGAAGAAAACCAATGTCGTGTGTTATTGTTCATACTTTATGAGTTTTAAATATATGATCTTTATCATTTTGTCACATCTAGAGCCCATTTCTGTCTCCTTTGGATTTAGAAAATTGCATAAAACTCTGATCAATAATATAATAAACTTCTGACGCTACTTCCATTTGGTCGTGATGTGCACGTACTCTGATCCGTTGAGTGTGCATTGTCAAATTTAAACAGCCATCTAAGAGCAACTATTGAGATGGTCGTGTTTTACCGTGTGGGTCGCGCCATCATGTATATCAAACAAAGCATAACATTAAAATTTGTATTGAAAAAATCCAAATGACCAAAGAAGCTCATAGACATTAAACTATGTGTATGACGGATAGTGTGGTAATGCAAAACTGTTTGCAAGTGCGATGAGCCGACTTAAAAATCAGAGATAAGCTGGTTGAAGACGATGTCGAACGTTCTTAGTCTCAAAAAAATAGATGCAACGTGCAAAAAAACCTTCGAGAGCTGGTTTGTTATACCATCTGGAAATCATATTTCGGGTGTTTCGCCGCAAACTGCAGCAGAACATTTTCAGTGGAGAAAATGACTGACCGAATGTCCACAGCGTGCCGCTGTTATGCAGGGCAGTGACGAGCAGAAGACTAGGTTCGATGTGTTTGTTTTAACAACTTACTTTGTACCTTACCTACATGATTCAACACTGTTGTAACATAGAAGGATTAGAAGAAGATCCTATAAGCGACCCCTTGTGCTATGAAAGAGAAGCATTGTTGATTTTATTGTGTCTCATTTTTGGCTTAATTATTATCAGTTAAAATGCGTGCCCGCAACCCCTGTACGAGATGTAAAGACCTCAGAAAACCTTCGGTATGGTAATTTGTTTAAGTAAAAACAATGTTAGCTTTACAGCCGATCACAATTTAAATACTTTCCAAGTGACGTGGACGAAGTGGACGTGGACAAGTGACGTGACGAAGGTCCTTTTCAGTAAGCTCGTCGTTCCACACTTCTTCTCAATTATCTTCTATGTTACAACAGTGTTGAATTTCATGTAGGTACAGCGTACAAAGTAAGTTGTTAAAAACAAACACCTCGAACTCGAGTACCTGTCTGCTCAGTCACTGCACTGCACATAAACAGCGGCAACGCATGGTCCGGAGATAATCAGCAGGTTTGTTTTTGGTGAAAATGATTGAGGACGGTGTGCAAGCCTTTTACTGAGTTAAGTGATTTTCTGCGAGACGAAATAAGATAAGATCGACATTTAAAATAACTGCCACGCCCTAAAATAGCGAATCGAAAAGCCGCGGCCGTGGGGCGCGCCATCCATTGCGCGGTTTGTCGGAAGCGGAGTCAGAGAGTGCCGCAGCGTTGGCGACCGCGGAGCTCCAAACGCGCGCGCCGAGGCCATTCCTCATACGAAGAACGCCGCGGGCGGGCGGGCGGGCGGGCGGGGCGGGCGGGCGGGCGCGGCGTGGCCGTGGCGGGGGCTGCGGG
>BOPP01000109.1:1095067-1111591 GCA_017312745.1 Gryllus bimaculatus
CCCCGCAGCGTACTTTCACCAACCTAACGGTTCTGGCCCTCGTGTTAACGACGCCACAATACATACAAGATTTGCGACGGAAACAATTCATGGCATTCTTCCCGATCCCTCATAGAAGGCCTCGCAGAGACCCCAAATAGCGTTTTGCCCAACAAGCAACCGCACGAACCTCAGCGCTGGCCGCTTGGTGTATGCGCGCGGGCCGCGTTTGAGCGACGCCCGACGAAGCGCCTGTCACGGGCGGATTAAGCTCCACGGCGGACGCGTTTATCCCGGCCGTATCTCGGAGGCGCGCTGCGATGCAATTTCACGGAACTGCCCGCTCGCCGGAACGCCCGCTCGCCCACCCGTGCCCGCCAATCCTCCTCCCTGCTGCACCTCTTCCAACGCACCCGTCCTTCCACTTAACTCACGCGATTTTCTCGCTCGCCCGCAGCCCGTCACTTACCCATCATCCCCGTCCCGACATGCTTCGAAGTTGACCGGGCTGAGCGGTGCGACACGGCGCGGGGGTCGACCCGCGCCCTCGAGGCGCCGGCGAGCGCAGCGATCTCCGGGCGTGCGGCGTGCTGATAAGGAATCGGCGCTGCGCGAAGGGGAAGGGTGCAGCCCCGCCCCCTCTCGGCCGCGGAGGCAGCCCATGCCCTGCCCGCGCTTCGCCTGGCCTAGAGACGCGAGCGCCGCGTTCGTGTGAGGAGATCGCGTATTCTGCGTGATTTGCCGCTGGATGGCGATTTATGTGACTACATGGGTAACGTATATCGCTGATAAACACAATTGTGCATTAGAGAATAATCTGGAAGCTTTTAAAGAGCTCACACAAATTAAATGTGTGTTTGTGTGCATTTGTCAAAAGCATGAAATTATGTTAGTTTAAATGTTTTTAAAAACCTTAAAAATTTTCAGTTCTTTCTTTCTTTCTGTTATTAATATGTGTATTATATTACATTACCAAAAGTTTTGTTATTACTTAATATTCATGGATGGTATAAAATTAAAAAAGGTTCTACTAAATAGTCCATACTGTAGATTACAATAGTACAATTCAAATTTGACGAGTTAACGTTCTGCGCCTTTCAAGGTCAAAGCAAAGTATCCACAAAGCTTTGTTCTTAAAAATATATTATCATTTTTTTCTGGGTTAAAATTCCTAAGATAATTAATGCCAAATAATGAAGTTTTCGGAGAAAAATCTTAATATATGATCTTATTTTTTATGATATAGCGAAAGAAAAATTGAGAAAAGAATAGCAGAAATAGTGATTTTATTTGGTGATTAGGGGGGCGGATTTTGATAACCTAAAACATTGCCCAATATGATAAATAAAATGCTCTTAAAATATATTTAAAATGCTTTAAAAGTAGTGCAAAATGCATCAAGCTAATGGGTACGTTACCGATGTAATCGAAGTTTCTTCCGTTCGTTCAAGTGAACTCAGCTTACAAACTTTTGGTTTGGACTGGACTAGGAAATCTTTGCCTTGAATAGGCTACTCAGGAATTCTGTGAAGAAAATTTGTTGCATCTCGTAAGAAAATACCAATAAAAATATGTAAAAATCAGTGAAATCGGTGAAAAATGACTTACTAATAGGAGTCAACGATAAATGCAAAACAAAAGTCAAATGACAAAAATTAAAATTGACATTTAATGAAATTAAAGTTCATTTATGAGTGAGTTTGTTCCTTAATTCTCACTTCCACTATCTTGCAATTTCTCTTGAATTTCACGCAAAGCGTGAAATAGATATTATCTCAACAAATAGTCTTATCTTGTGTCCATTTTAACCGTAATCGTTTTACCAGCACAATCCCGTTTTTTAGTATTTGCTGTGCAATAAGTCTTAACTCTTATTGAGAGGTGAGGAGAACTAAAAGCTGATGATATAATTAATGAATCGTAGGTTGTTGATTTTCCTTTGTTGTAGTGAACTTTGTATTATAAAATTGAATTGTGGATGTAATTTGACGAAGAGCAATACTATACTTGCAAAGAATGAACTTAATTACTGTTTACACGGTGCAAAACAGTAACAAAGTCTGATGAATTGCTATTGCTCGTGCATTTTTTTTTGTTTGCAAAAATTTAATGCACAACAATTAATGTGATTATTTTATTATTACATACTTGAAGTGTGTAATTGCATTTTTCTATTTTCTGTAAGAGGCAGTGAAATAACTATCAACCTTACTCCACGTAACATTTGCATTTAAGTCCATTGAATACTTATTAATCCATTATAAACTAAAATGTTTTATATACCTCTACTTCATTGGTATTATACGAGGACTAGCATATCCTTGCGAGAACTCTCGCATGATAAAAAACACCCTCTTCCCTATCTTTTCCGGCACATATTAATAGAGACAGTTGTCAACGAAACGTGTTTATTTGTTTTAAAAAAATAAAAAAAGTAACTTACAATATACTTATATCATTTAAAATGAAAATAAAAAACAATGAAATTCATGTTTGAAACAAATTTTGAATAAAAGTTTATTCAGTATTAGAGACGTGTTCCTGGAACACTTCACAACTCTTCGTTAAAAAATTTGAAATAATTATACAATATTACTTTACAGTTAGCTTTTCGATTTCCGGGATAGACACAAAAACAATACAAAAGCTTTTTTCTCTTGAGAAAGCTACGTAAAGATGCCCATGCGAAAATACAGGATCGGGCAAGCACAATTCTACTCTTTGGAATATTATTTAACTTTTTTACTGAACTGAGATGTACACGCGTGCATTTTAATCGCATAGAATACAGAGTAATTAGATTAATTTCACATACGGTTGCAAATTATGCACATCTCCGAACAGATGGAATATTATTACCATTCGAGTCCCTCCACCGAGCCGAGCGCTTGTTAAAGTCGGAACGCTAGATACGGGCCCGACCGATACCGTCAAACCATTTTATATTTCAAGCGCTTCTTGTAAAAAGTGCAATAAGTGAAATATAGTGTTTATCAAGTGCATGGAATACCTTTCACCAATGGCATTCGATGTGAATCAATCAACTGGCAACGTAGTCAGCAATGCTCTTTAAGTGCTACACAACTCCAGCGGTATTCCGCATAGCAACATCATCAATTTACCTACCACACACAGTGAAAGTGCCACGAACGAGGATACACTCATGGAATCCTCTACATCAGAAACTTCATATTATCAAGACCCATTGCAAGGTACAACGCTCGTAACCTTCGGCATCCGGAATGAGGTAGAAGCCAGCGTCAACCAAAGAAATAGGTCAGTAGGCGAGGACGCTTCCAACAGCGATAACAAAAAACAGTGCAAGTGCAAGTGACAGTGACTATGTTAAAGGTTTTACACCAGATTTACCCAGTGCACCACCCACAGGCGGTTACGATGTACCAATAGGCTCCGTAGCCCAAAACTCAATTACAAAAATGAGAATATAGACTTGCAATCTTCATACAATATCCCAGTACGCAACAGATTTTCGGAATTAGGCTCCAAGGAAACCAACTATCTTCCCCCAGATAAACATTCAACTATTTTTTTAATATGATCAATCTTCACAGTCTACTACAATCGATAAAATACCCCCAATTTTTATTGCCGAGATAATTTAAATCAACTCATTCGTTAATAAAATTAAAATTAACGCATCAAAAAACATCGTAACTGAACAAAAACAACAAAGTAAAAATAAATCCCGCCTCAGCTGAAGATTTCCGTAAAATCATTAAATACTTAATCAACACAAATAAAAGATTCCACTCCTTCAGAAGACCCTGAAAACAAAAACTTTTCGGTAGTATTCAAAAATGTCCACCTCTCCATAACTGACAGTGAAATCATGAAAAATTTAAAACAACGACAACCATCCATTGTTAAAATCACCCGTCTTCAGAAGGACATCCATTCCATTCGTGTAATAGCAGCTGAGTTCAACGGCAATGAACCACTGGAAACAATACTCAACATTAATCAAATCTGCAACCTTAAGTCACCACCGAAAAAAGAAAAAGACCAAAAGGTCTACCACAGTGCTATAGATGTTTGAACTTTGGACACTAGAAACAATTGCAATCACAAAATTAACTGTGCAATATGTTCTGGTAACCACTATACTGTAACTTGTCCTGAAAGTAACGCAAACCCCACCCGTATTCTTAAAAGGCAATCGCCGCGCAGATGTAAGCAATGAGAACTGCTTATACTATAGGGAAATTGTTGAAAAGAATATCACTCTGCCCAATAACACAAGAAAGCCATACCAAAGAACACCTTCCTACCTTACCATCATCCCTTAGCAACCAACAAGAACAATTTCCATCACTACCCTATACTCAGCCAATCCGAAACTTCACTAGGAACAACCAAACTGTAAGCCAATCAGGATTCGTTAACAATATGAGATCACAGGGAAACCGTACTCAACAAAACCAACAAGATAAAAATAATGATAATGATAATGATAATAATGAATCGTAAGTAAAATGAATAATCCCCTTTTGATAATAAAATAAGTCCTAGTGTCATGTAATTTAGTTAACGTTCATAACCTCCCTCATACCATAAATAATCCAAGCAGATTCAGAAGTACACTAAATAAGTTGTTTAATAACATATACAAGCCCGGATTGAGTGGATATTGTCAATTAACAAATTGAATGGCGAAATGAGATCAAGATAAAAATATGACTTTACTCAATATTACACATATTAACATACAATTGCGTGCATAATATGAGACGCACGCTAAACAATAGTAGTAAATTTTACTTCGCAGAATAACAAAATATAGAAAGGACCGAACAAGAAAGAATTGTGGTGTAACTTAGAGGCAGTCAGGAAGTAAATAGTAATCCATCATGAATGAATATATCCACGTCTTCAATCCCCAATCCCAATGCAAAGCCACGTTTTCCAATCCCCAAAATAAACACACTTAAATTAACTGCATTAAATTCCAAAATATAATCAGCTATTTAATACCATACATTAAAATTTTAAATAATTCTATAGAAATAGACAACACCATAATATTACTAACCACCATAATACATACAGCAATAACAGAAACGCAGCCCACAAATACAAACACATAACAAAATTAATCATTCTGCTCTACCTGCAGGAATCAAAAACATAATATGTGCCAACAACAGGACCAGAAGACTATGGAACCAAACCAAAAACCCACAAATAAAAGCAGAACAAAATATATTAACTAATAGAGTTAAGAAATCAAAAAAAATCATATAAATCTCAAATTCCAGAACACGTACAATCCTTAACAGCACAAAACAACTCTATATGGAAATTCACCAAACAAATACTAAAAAAAAAAAATCCACCTATCAACTCACCAAAAGGCAAGTTATTCACCCCCACCGACAAGGCAGAGAAAATAGCCAGATAGTTCGAGTCGACTTTCACACTCAACTAATCTAAACCACACCCGGAACACAACACAATAACCCAGTCAATAAACCTCCCAAACTACGGTCCATATCACAAAATTCATTACACTAACTCTGAAGAAATAAAAACAAATCATTAACTCTCTCCCGATAAAAAAAGCTCCAGGTCATGATAATATCAATCATTCAATACTAAAACACTTACCAGCCCCCGAAATTGCTTACTTAACAAATATATACCATTCCTGTTTCAGAAACAATTTTCCATCCACTTGGAAGCATGCTATTATTCTTCCAGTTCCGAAACCAAATAAAAATTCAGCCAACACCGACAGCTATCGCCCGATAAGCCATCTACCATCTCTCTCTAAAATTTTCAAAATTATAATACTCCAACCACTTAAATAGCACCTACAAAAAACAAAAGCAATCCCAAGAGAGCAGTTTGGATTCACTGATCATATGTCCACACAGCACCAACTCCTCAGAATCACAGAACATCTCAACACAGCGTTTCAGGAAAAAACATCACTCATTACTCATATCACTCGACATAACACAGACATTTGATAGAGTTTGGCACTAGGCACTAATATATGAATTAAAGAAAATTGGCACTCCTCACTACATCACCTCAGTAGTCAAAAACTATTTATCCGAACAGAAACTTTGCACTAACAATCAACAACGATCAATCAAATCCCAGGTTAATTAAAGCAGGATTGCCACAAGGATCCCCCCTATCACCCACACTGTTTAATCTCTATGTAGCAGACATCCCCGTAGATGAAACAATAAAAACAGCATAGTTTGCAGATAACACACTTATCTTTTCTTTTCAGCCACTCTCTAATCAATATTAAAAAAACACATACAAATATATATAAACCAAATATACAGTTGGTCATCCAAATTAAAAATAAAATTAAACCCAAACAAAACTACAGCAAAAATATTCTCTTTAAGACCATACACTTCACCAACCCCACTAACATAAAATAATGAGCCCATTCCATGGTACCCACCAAATAAACCCATAAAATATCTTGGACTGCACATGAATACCAAAATGAACTGGAAACAGCACATAGATATCAAAAAAATACAAACTAAAAACAAACTGCATCAATTAAAAAATAATAAATATAAATAATTACCTCTCATACAAAACAGCAATAACTTTATTGAAAATAATAATCAGACCTACTCTTCTCTACGCCTGCCCAGTAAGTATCAACCAAAAAACAAACATCAACAAAATTCAAATAGTACAGAACAAATTCCTCCGTAGAACCACTACTGCATCCTGGTTCATATATAAGCATCAGTTACACAAAAAATTCACCCTCGATTCCACCATGCACCTCATCACCTACCTATCCCACAATTTCTTCTTTAATATACACCATATCCAAATCGTATCTTCATTAAAACTTTGCAAAAACCCCAGCCATCCCACCCGCAAGAAAATCAATATCTCTTCCATATATTTTGTAAATTGTCCTCTGGAATAGATCCTATGAGGTGCCATTATGGTTTCCTCAACCTCTGTAGTAGTGTTAAGTTAGGATAAGTTTAGGATAGGTTAAGCTATAAGGCACAAATACATACATAAAGGTATCAAATACTGAACTACGCACAAAACAATCAAATAAATAAATTAATAATAATAGATGAGATATTATTGAGAAACGACGGAGCAGCAAAATGTAATAAAATGCTCAAGAATATCTTTTCATAAAGATTACGGTATGAAGAACTTTTTTGAAGCCTTCTAAGTTTTAAAGCCTTATAACGCTTCTTTTAGCTATTACTTAACTATATACATTTTGACAATGCTTTACAGTGTTGCGGGATGCATTAGACATGAATATGTAGATGCGTTTTTTAAACAAATCCTTCACATTTTTAAAATTAAAATACAATTTGTCACATCTCCATTGAAATGTTTTTCTTTAGATACCTCATTCATAAATATTGGTTGCCTGCTACTACTAAAATAATATAGGAGATGATACTAATATCACTTTTCCATTATTTAACTGCAAGGTAGATTTGTCTTGTTTATGTTCACTATATTTATCATGAGATGAATATGGCATAGGAAGAATTGTAAGTGGAAGCAATCAGCAATGGCTATTCCGTATGTTTTGAGTAAACGTTTTGTAAGCCCGTCCAAATCTGCGACAACAAAAATATTCCCATTTAATTTTGTTTTATTGTAGTAAATAGTCCCCTAGAAAATATTAACGTTCTTTTCGCATGGTGCACACTTCTCAAACTTCAGTTAAACGAAACTCGCTGCATAATACTTAACTTGACGCACTGGGGTCTCCTATGTTGGGGTCAATTTGTTTCGCAAATCATAGCACAAATCAACTTGTTAGTGCAGTCACAACCCAGTTTACAAGCGAGATTGATCTATATATAATTTTATCGTAAAAAAGTATTTTCAAAAGAAAATGTTTTAGTCGTACGTATCAGTTGTGATTTTAACTAGTTCAGTCATTAATGCTTTTTCTGTGATGAATTTTTAGGTTTTGTACATTTTTGTAACTGAACAGGGAACGAGAACCTTTCGGCAAGATGATATAATTCACTCAGACCAAAAAATATATATTGTGATTTTTCTCGCTGCTTGGATCTTCTACGTCAAAATCAATCATGTTTCGCAAATATAATCACATCAATTTGGTAGTACGCCCCAAAACCAACTTTCAGACCCAGTTTATTCCTTTCATTTCGTTTCTACGTCGCTTCCACATCGAAATTGTTTATGAAATCGTACAACGCGGCAAGATTTGCCCCTGCAGAGCAATGTTTTGCATATACATTCCGTTAAATTTACGCGGCCAATCGGCCAAGGCGCGCGTGCGGCGACGCAGCGCGGGGGCGCTGGACGGTATCCACTCGATTTATGCGCGCACCGTGCAGAGAGCGCCACTGCTGCTCTTCGAGCTGATGTCTGCGCGTGAGCTGCAGACCAGACGGTAGACATGTGTTACTCAATGTATGGAAAAGTAAGACTTTTTAGACGTAAAACAGAACTACAAAAGAAATGGAATGATTTATTATTTTCAATTTCGGGGCGAGCCAATTGGCAAAATTTGTTGATAAAATTTAACGCATCTTTCATAGTTTCTATTTGTAAGGAGGGGTCCCTCATGTTTTTCGCGTTTGTAGACGACCTGCACGACAATTGTTTTTCCAAGGTAAGACTATTTGCAGATGACTGTATAATATATCGAGTTATTCAATCAAAAGTAGACGAGGATATTTTGCAGGATGATCTAGATAGATTACATTTCTGGGCAGAAAAAAATAGCATGATAATAAATAGTTCAAAAAGCAAAACCATCACGTTTTGTAGGGGCCTCAAATATAGTGAAGTCAATACCGCTTAGGCAACGACAATATTTCAAGAGTCCTGGCTTGTAAGTACCTGGGAATTATATTTGATAGCAAATTAAATTGGGAAAATCAGGTAACCTTTGTCGTAGGGAAAGCCTGGAGGTCTTTGCATTTTACCACGCGAATACTAAAAATGAGTACTGCGAAAGCGAGAGAATTAGCTTACCTGTCTTTAGTTCGTCCATTAATGGAATACGGGTCAATTTGTTGGAACCTTATAGACATTCACCAAGGGACTACTTGAATAGGGTACAGAGAAGAGCATGTAAACGTACTTTCCGCAGCAATAGGAAGAAAGTAGAATGGGAGTCTCTAGAAATCAGGAGGGTTGAGGCAAGACTCTGTGCCATGTACTAAGCGTATGCCGGTTATTCAGCTTGGAAACATATTTTGGACATTCGACTCGATAGACCCACTTACTTTAGTAGAGCGGATCACAAGCACAAAATTCAGTTCAGAACACAGAGAACAGATGTTGGAAAATATTCATTCACAAATAGAACAATAACGGACTGTATTCTTGGCTATCGGGGATGAACTGCGTCTCGGTCAATTGTACTGACGTTTCAGCCATCTTGCTCATCCCGGATAGCCAAGAATACATTGACTCCGGCCGCGGAAGCCTACGAACCCAATAATGGACTGGCATAAGTTACCTGCGACAGCCATGGAACCCTTTCCTCTAGGTGTACATAGTTTTAAAAGTAGTTTAACTAAGGGCATTTGTATAAGTTAGGCTTATTAAAATAGTTATTATCTTAGTTATAATTTTATTATAATTGTTATTTTTATTATTATTAGTATTGTGATAATCACTATTAAATGCATTGTTTTATTAAATATACAATTATATTTAAAGTAGTAGTTGAATTGAAGTATCGTGACGTGTTGTGAAGTGAAGTGTAGTGAAGTGAAGTGAAGTGAAATAATGTGCAGTGTATTTATTAGTTAAAAATTCCGTGCAGGACAGACAAAAAGTGTATAGGAAATGATGTTATTGTTATTATTGTTATATTAGTGTTATTATTGCCTTACAATTACCGTGTATTACAAATCTTAGTTGTAATATGTAAATTGTAAAGTTCTGCCTTCAGGTTATATACGTACCTGCAAAAATAATAAATCTATCTCTCTCCATATATTCTCAAGGTTTTCCCTACCTGTCATTCCCCCATTGCTTCATCTCGTCATCATATCGCTGTCATGTGCTCATGAGGCCATATCTTATACGCCACGACAACTAAAATAACCTTGAACGACTGATAAAACCAGAATAATAAAAACTTTCGTACACTCCATGAATTCATCGACGAATTGTAACATTTAGAAAGGAATCGCATGATTTTTCATTTGCTTATATTGAGAAAAGAAAAACAAAATTAAATGTATCGTTTTTTAAAAATATGTTGCATTAACAACGAAAGGTAAATTCTACAAGAGGTAATATTTATGAAAGTGATATTATATTAGAAAATATATATTCTAGCATATGAGTATCCAAATACAAGTTACAAAAATATCAGGAAGACTTTATCTGTGTGTAGGGAAATTTTACTATTCATGCGCTACATTCCCTTGGGGCTTCAATATGTCTGAGAGAAAGGCATGGCAATGAAGCAGATGGAAGAGGACATGTGAAAAAGGTACCGCTGGCGAGAAAGATGCAGGAGACCGCGGACACGACGAGATGAGACGAGTAACAAAAAAATCCAACTACAAAAATATCAATAACGATTTATCGATTTTTCTGAATATATTCGCTACATACGGTACATTCCCTTGGAGTTTATACAAGGAGATGTTGGATGAAGAAGCAGGAGAAGTTTAAGGTGAGAGTGGTGAAGGCGGTGAGGAGAGCGTCCCTCGCCCGGCGTCGCTCGCAGCGCGTGCGGAAGGGAGGGCGGAGGGCGGAGGGCAGAGGACGGAGGGTGGAGGGCGGAGGGCAGAGGGCGGACAACGGAAAGCAGATTCGATTTTATCTAGATCTGATTCCTGGTATATATCAAACTTTTCACCGAAAATGTTTAATTTGAACGAGCGATATTTTATTTGGCTTGAATTTTATACTTTACATCCTGATTCTCGACATGTCCGCTTTTCGTGCACTACTGATGTTTTTAATGGAAAATGTCTCCAATCAGTAATCCACCATAGGGTCAACATGTAGTTTTTCAAGAATTACGTACTTCTGCTATCTTGAAGACTCCGCATACTCTTACATAATTTCCCCTTTTTCGTTAATCAGCATGGTTTCTTTAATATCGTTTATTAGTTGTATCGCTAATTTCTAACATCACTGAATTTAAGCAACTTTATTTTCAATTTAAATCTTAACTTAACATTTTTTTAGATAATTTAAATTTTATTTTAAAAATTTTTGCAGTCTCTTAAAAACTTCGATTGATTAATTAATATTTACCGTATTTAGGTTTAATTAAGGTATATTTAAGAACATAAGCATAAACATATGCAAAAAGGACATTACTATTTTTTTATATATTGTCAATTGTTAAGCTTAGACTCTCGGATTTTTTCTTCCTCCATTAAAAAATACTATTAAAATTTTCAACGCTTATTTCTTACACGCAAAGTACAAGTTAGCAATATCGTTAGAAAAAAAATATCTTTAACAAACACTTTTGGGTAGAGTTATTATGCAAAAATTGTCTATGAAGTTTATGTTCAATATTGTTCTAAATTACATTATGAGCTGTTTTATATTTATTACTTATATCAATGAATGTAATGCTACATTATAGAGAACAAATAGAGTTGATACCTTCTAACGTTTTACCGTCAAACACATTTTCCTCTTTTGTTTCCAGCCTTAACGTCCATAAAATGTTCAGAACATTTGTAGCACTTCAATTCCTGCTGTTTCGGTTCAAGAAAACATCCAGAACGACATTGCATTTTCTTGTTAATTCATAAATAAGAATTACAGATTATGCGATGGCTCGTGCTGTTAACTGATTTCCGAACTATGAATGGAATTTTCTATCGAAATATAAAAAACACATGCAATTTGGAACATTTCTTGCTTTATGGGATTCGCACACGGCATGCGTAATCGTGAATTAGAGACCAAAAGCAACTGGATATGATTCGATCGCTTGGATTACCGGACAGTCTATCCACTTTTACCGTGAAGTGTATTTTGTAGTTTCAGGGAAACTTCTCCGATTACTATCTTCCATAAGTTGTTCTCCCTTTAGTGGTGCGATGACCCGAATATTAACAAGCTGTCAGTTCAACGCAGGACCCATGATCCTCAGTGCTTTGCGTTTCGCTAATAGCGGCTAACACTTGAGCTGAGTAGCGAACGCCGAGGGTTCCCTGATAGAACACACCAGATAATTCTTTAAGCACCTCTCGCGTAGTGAGCTATAACAAAAAAGTCCGCAGTAGGCCGGAGGTTTTGGTTTCTAGTAGTGGTTGCATGGCCAATTTAATATCCACGTGCTCGACGCAATTGCTCGCTGCCTCCTAACTCACTTCCTTAGCCCTCATTACGACTTCGGATCCTCGCTTTGCCTCTACCCATGGGCATCCGAAACGAAACCTCCCATAGAGGCCCGTAGCGCGATTTTTCCTGTCGCATTCGAAGCAGTAGTTAAGCAACAAACATGACAAACTCGTTTAACTCACTTCAATCAAATTAACTGCCCTGCTGTTACCGACATACCTTCAATGCTCTTGCACCGTGATTATTCAACTATCGGAAACACTGCCTGTACGATTATTAATTAACTTAATTAATTTAGAGCGATTAGAGCTTTTATTTATTATTATTATTTTATTTATTGTATTTATTTATTATATATTTAGTTTTTATTTATTTATTTATTTTATTTATTTATTATTATTTATTCTATTTATTTATTTATTATTTATTTATTATTTATTTATTTATTTATTATTTATTTATTTATTTATTTATTATTTCATTATTTATCTATTTATTTATTATTTATTTATTTACTTTACATTTATTTCATCATTTGATTTTTTTTTGTCTAATTAATAATTTATTTATTTATTATATAATCCTCTCTTGATACCAGAAACTTAAAATTAGATAGTTTAGATTCTTTTAACTCCTGAAAGCCATACACAGAGACTCCATTACGTGCCCAGGCCGAGCCGCCCTCTGCGTCGCGTCGTAGGCGCCAGTCCCGCCGCGCCCCGCCCCGCCCCGCCCGACCCGCGCCCGCCCCGGCCGATCCGCCGGCCGACCCGCCCTGCCACCACCCTGCCGATCCGCCTGCCACCCTGCCACCCTCCAACCGAACTCCTGCCCCGCCCCAACGCGGCTTCGCGCTGCTCAGCCTGAGGCCTAGAGGCGAATTCCTGGTTCAGCGACGAGGCTTACAAAGGCCGAGAAATCCACGATTCGTTTTCTTATCAAGAGCCATCGGACATTACGGCGTGTGAGCCCAAGAGATTATCCGAAAGATCGCCGATGTTGATCGGCGATTGTGCAGTCAAAGAGAAAGGACGCGGCGTGAAGAATATGGGTACAGCCATCAGATCATATATAAGTTGTTTTTTTCTACTGTACAACTAGTATTCCTTGCTGTATCAGATTTTTGCGAATATCACCGATTTAGCGAAGAGTTGAGTTAAACTCTTGTTGTGTGTCTAGATATTCTTTCAGAAACCAAATTCGGGTCATTAACCTAGAGAACAGTATGTTGCCTTTTTATGTAATTTGTCAATTATCTTTCATCTGTCATTTCACGTTACTCAAAATATATAAAAAAAAATTCAGGGCTTTATATATATGAGTTGCAATCCTTAGGGAGATGTCATAGAATAATAAAAGAAAAACAAATAATTTTGAAAAATGTTTTTGGGGAAAAATTTTTCGATACAATGTTAGTATGTACCTATTATTATATTTAGAATATTATTCTCTAAATTAAAATTGCTTAAAATAATGGTGAATTTTATAATTAAATTGAAGTTGATAATTGTAGAAAAATAATTGAGTCTATATTCCATCTCATAATTGAAGAAGAAATACTTACGTATATACGAAAACAAACAGTACTCCTCGCCCCGGACCGCGGTCAACTGTTCGCCTCCCCGCCCCCCACCCCTTGCCGGAACCGAAGTCGGGCAAGCCGGCTTCCGACAGGCTGGGGCGCCGGGTCGGCTGTTACGGTCGCTCGACGACCCGTGGCCCACCAGCCAAACGCCCGGGGTAAGGAAACTCCAACTGCACGATGCAGTGGCCGACGATTTCGTTTCCGGCTTCCTTGTATCTAGTTGAGCCGTACTAATTTCCACAAAATTTGTAATGTAGATAACAGCAGCTGGAAATAGTACTACTCGTAAGAGGCCGTTTTATCGAAAGGTCACAGCTAAATTAGAAATGACACATTTTCTAGTTTGTGGAAATAGAGTTCCCGACAGTGTTTTGTTTTGCGGTACAATTCACTTGACGATGAGTTTTTCTTTCACGCTTTTCTTACTTAACAGCTATGTAGAATCCGCAGTCTATACGAAGTAGTTGTACTTTGTATATGACAGTACTATAGGCAAAACCAGTAAATTATTTCACGTTTTTTTAAATATGGTACCTTTACATGTGGTAACACATTTACTTCTTAAGAATTATGTGTAAGTTTTATTCCGTGAATGTTTGTTGAACATTTAACAATTTCATAAGCCATCATTGAAATCAAACAATTTTTATATTTCAAACAGTCTTCATACAGCGTTTAAGCCACTTTCGACCTGGGTTAATGTAATTTTGATTTCGAGACGCGTTTATAGTGCATTTGTTATCGAATCTAACTCTTCTTGCGTATGGCTGCTCGTTTATTCCACGTGAAATTTCTTAAGCACACTCCCTTCTTTCCTTGTTTGGAATCGATACGAGAAATGCCTTAGTCGAATGAAAATGAATATCAAACGCAAGCCGCGAGTTGACGAACGCGGCACCGACCAGTATCGCGGGCTCCGCACCGCCTCTGCTGTATATATTTCCGCCACTCGTCTCTACTGCTTATCATGTGCGGCTTGAAACTAATGCAAAAACACTTGTTGAACACAGTTTGAGAAGCGCTCTATGACAGGCCGCTGAAAGTGAGACCGACCGTAGGGCGTGTTCAGATCAATCGTTGAATGCACAAACAAACCAAAATACTTTCGCCTGAGTTTGCATCAGCTGTACTCTTGCCCTCTGCTGCAGCTACTACGTATCAGTTCAACGTATTTAGTAATTAGTATTCTTAATTAAAATAAAATGCAAGTCAAAAGCAGTATAAATTTCATTAGAGTGTGACAACGTGTAAGAGTGCTTTTACTTTGCTCGAAAGATCGCGCCACTTGTCCTTTTGGCCTCGTGTCGCAACCTTTTCTACTGCAAAATAAAATGTCACTTTACATCGTATCATAAATAACTATTGTTGTGATCACAAGAGAACAATTACTACGCAATCAAAAAAATTAAAAAAATTCATTTCGAAACAAAATGTCCAACATAAACTGCATTAGTGTCCCTTTCATGAATATAGTACATATTGTTCATTCTGAAGTCTAATTTTCAATGATAAAGTTGATTTTAAGAATTGAAAATACGAAAAAATTTGAAGTATATAAAATGTCAAATATATATTTTAGAGTTCACTTTTTGGCATATTTGCAAAAAAATTGTTTTATGAGGTTTTACCCTACCATTATGCCCAGTCTCGCGAAAATGAAATTGATTTTAAATTGCGCAGTTATTTATTACCGACACTGCACATCGGTTCGCAAAGCATTAATTACTCTCAAGGTTTTAATCGCATTGCAAAATAGTTTTTTAACTTGAATATCTTAAATTGTGCACGTGAGGTTGCTGACGCCGGCCCAGAGTGCGAGCGACCGTGGGCGCCCCTTCAGTGCCTCTCTCCATCGCTCGTGACGCACTTGGCCCGTCCTCCGCCTTCGCCACCACCTCCGCCCTCCGCCTCGCCTCCGCCTCCGCCCCCTCGCCCTCCGCCCTCGCCCTCCGCCCTCCGCCCTCACCGTCCCTCCGCCTCCGCCCTCCGCCCTCCGCCCTCCGCCCTCCGCCCCTTCGCGGCCCTCGCCCTACGCGCCGCTTCCGCCCCGCGAACTCCCGCCCTCCGCCCCTCTCGCCTCGCCCTCCGCACGCTCCGCCCCCTCCGCCTCCGCCCTCGCGCCTCCGCCACTCATAAGCCCTCACTGCCACACCGCCCTCCCCCATCCCGCACATACCGCCTCTCCGACCCTCCGCTCCCCTCGCGCCCCGACCCTAACCGCCATCCGCCTCCGCCCTCCTTCTCCAACGCCTTACTAACACCTACTGCCTCAGCCCTTCTTTCACTCTCCTGCCCTAACGCCACCGCCCTCCGCACCCCCATCCGCCCTCGCCCTCCGCCCTCCGCCACCGCCCTCCGCCCACCGCCATCCGTCCTCCCCCATCTGCCCTCTGCCCCTCGCCCCTCTGCCCTCCGCCACCACCCTCCCGTCCTCGCCCTCCGCCCTCGCCCTCCGCCCTCGCCCTCCGCCTTGCCCACCGCCATTCCGTCCTCGCCTCTCTCCCCCTCTCCCTCTGCCCCTCTGCCCTCCGCACGCCCTCCGTCTCGCCCTCCGCTCCTCCGCGCTCCGCCTCCGCCCTCCCTCCCGCCTCCAGCCCTCCGCCCTTACGCCCTCCGCCCTCCGCCCTCCGCCCTCCGCCCTCCGCCCTCCGTCCTCTGGCTTT
>BOPP01000109.1:1111616-1125742 GCA_017312745.1 Gryllus bimaculatus
TGTGAGATAATTAATGCTTTGCGACACGAGTGTGAAAGCTGTCGGTAATAAATCAAACTGCGCAATTTAAAATCATTCATTCGTGGAGACTGGGCATAATGGTAGGGTAAAACCTCAATAAAAATAATGTTTGCAAATATGCCAAAAGAGGAACCTCTAAAATATATATCTGGCATATTTAATACTTCAAAATTTTTCGTATTTTCAATTCGAAAATCACTTATCATGAAAATTAACTTTCAGAATGAACAAATGTAAAATGTTCAATGAAAGGGACACTAATGCATTTTATGTTGGACCATTTTTATTTCGAAATGAATTTTTAAATTTATTTTAATGCGTTGAATGTTTCTTTGGATTCCACAACAAAATAGTTATTTATGATACGAGTGGTAAAGTGACATTTTATTTTGCGAGTAGAAAAGGTTGCGACACGAGGCCAAAAGGACAAGTGGCGCGATCTTCCGAGGAAAGTAAAAGCACTCTTACCACGTGTGTCACACTCTAAATTTGTACTGCTTTTCTGACTTGCATTTTATTTATTTTAATTCAAGAATACTCATTACTTAATGATACGTTAAGACTGATCGTAGTAGCTGCAGCAGAGCAGATGTAGCAGCTGATGCAGTCAGGCGAAAGTATTTTTGTTTTCTTTGGTGCATTCACCGATTGATCTGAACACCCCACTGTCGTCTCACTTTCAGCATGCCTTCATAGAGCCGCTCTTCAAAACTGTGTTCAAAAGTGTTTTTGCATTATTTCAACCCACAGATAAGCAGTAAGACGACGTGGCGGAAATAATACAGCAGAGCGGTGCGGAGCCCGCGATAGGTCGGGCCGCGTCGTCAATCTCGCGGTTTGCGATTTGAATATCTCATTTCATTCGACTAAGCATTCTTCGTATCTAGATTCAAACAAAGGAAATGAAGGGGAGTATGCCTTAAGAAATTCACGTTGGAATAAACGCAGCACCATACGCAGAAAAGTTAGATTCGTACAAATCATATAAACGCGTCTCGAATCAAAATTAACATAACACAGGTCGAAAGTGCTTAAACGCTGTTATGAAGACTGTTTGAAAATATAAAATTGTTTGATGTCACATGATGGCGCTTCATGAAATTTTTAAATGTTCAACAATACATTCACGGAATAAAACTTCACACATAATTCTTAAGAAATGTAAATGTGTTACCAACATCTAAAGTACCATATTTTAAAAACGTGAAATAATTTATGGTTTTGCCTATAGTTCCTGTCAATATACAAATACAACTACTTCGTACTAGACTGCGGATTCTGCCATACTGTTTAATAAAGTAAAAGCGTGAAAGAAAAAGCTCAATCGTCAAGTGAATTGTACCGCAAAACAAAACACTTCGAAACTCCTATTTCACAAACTAGAAATAGTGTACACTTTTCTATTTTACTGGACCTTTCATAACGCCTCTCTACGAGTAGTGACTTATTTCCACTGCTTTACTACATTACAAATTTTGTGGAAATAGTACGTTCATCTAGATACAAGGAAGCCGGGAAACGCAATCGTCGCCACTCAGTCGTGCATTGGATGTTCCTTCCCCGGGGGCGTTTGGCTGGTGGGGCACGGGGTCGTCGACGCGACCGTCAACAGCCGACCCGCGCCACAGCCTGTCGGAAGCCGCCTTGCCCCCGACTTTCGGGCTCCCGCAGGGGTGGGCGGGGAGCGAACAGTTGACCGCGGTCCCGGGGCGAGGAGTACTTTGTTTCGTATATACCGTAAGTATTCTTCAATTATGATCGAATATACTCAATTATTTTCTACAATTATCAACTTCAATTAATTATAAAATTCACCATTATTTTAAGAATTTTAATTTAGAGAATAAAATATTCTAAAATATAATAATAGGTACCATATAAACCATTGTATCAAATAATTCCAAACAATTATTATGTGTTTACTTTTATTATTCTATGACATCTCCCCTAAGATGCAAATTCATATATATACCTGATATTTTTTTATATTATTTGAGTAACGTGAAATGACAGAATGAACAGATAATTGAAAATACATAAAATAGGCAACATACTGTTCTCAGGTTAATGACCCGAATTTGGTTTCTAAAAGAATAATCTACAAACAACAAGAGTTTAACTCTTCGCTAATCGTGGATATTCGCAAAAAATCTGATACACAAGGAATACTAGTTTACAGTAGAAAAAAACAACTTATCATATGATCTGATGGCTGTAACACCTAATATTTCTCACCCGCCGTCCTTTCCTCTTTACTGCACATCCCGATCACTCGGCGATCTTGGAAATCTCTTGGCTCTACACGCCGAAATCCGATGGCTCTTGATAGAAAGTAAATCGTGGGATTTCTCGGCCTTTTGTAAGCCTCGTCGCTGAACCAGGAATTCGCCTCTAGGCCTCAGGCTGAGCAGCGCGAAGCCGCGTTGGGGCGGGGCAGGAGTTCGGTTGGAGGGTGGCAGGGTGGCAGGCGGATCGGCAGGGTGGTGGCAGGGCGGGTCGGCCGGCGGATCGGCCGGGGCGGGCGCGGGTCGGGCGGGGCGGGGCGGGGCGCGGCGGGACTGGCGCCTACGACGCGACGCAGAGGGCGGCTCGGCCTGGGCACGTAATGGAGTCTCTGTGTATGGCTTTCAGGAGTTAAAAGAATCTAAACTATCTAATTTTAAGTTTCTGGTATCAAGAGAGGATTATATAATAAATAAATAAATTATTAATTAGACAAAAAAAAATCAAATGATGAAATAAATGTAAAGTAAATAAATAAATAATAAATAAATAGATAAATAATGAAATAATAAATAAATAAATAAATAAATAATAAATAAATAAATAAATAATAAATAAATAATAAATAAATAAATAGAATAAATAATAATAAATAAATAAAATAAATAAATAAATAAAAACTAAATATATAATAAATAAATACAATAAATAAAATAATAATAATAAATAAAAGCTCTAATCGCTCTAAATTAATTAAGTTAATTAATAATCGTACAGGCAGTGTTTCCGATAGTTGAATAATCACGGTGCAAGAGCATTGAAGGTATGTCGGTAACAGCAGGGCAGTTAATTTTTATCAATTAAACATTTCATTTTTTGTTGCTTAATTTACTGCTTCGAATTCGACAAAAACCTGCTACGGGCTCATGAGGTTTCGTTTCGGCCCACTGGCGTAGAGGGAGAGCGAGATCCGAAGTCGTAATGAGGGCTTAAGGAAGTGAGTTGGAAGCGAGCAATTGCGTCGGAGCACTGGATATTGCGCCATGCAACCAACACTTAGGACCAAAACCTCCGGCCTAGCGGATTTCTTTGTTATGCTTCACTACAGAGGCTTAAAGAATTTCTGTTTGTTTCTATCACCCTCGGCGTCGCTACTCCACCTCAAGTGGTTAGCCGCTATTACGAAAAGCAAACACTGAAGGATCATGGTCCTCGGTTAACTGTAAAGCTTTGTAATATTCGGTCATTCACACGTAAAGGGAGAACAACTTATGAAATATAATCGAAAGTTCCCGAAACTCACAAAAACACTTCACGGTAAAAGTGGAATGTCCTAATCCAACGATCGAATCATTATCCATGTTGTTCTATTTGGTCTCTAAAATTCACATTACAGCCTGCGTGTGCCAATCCCATAAAGCAAGAATAGTTCCAATTGCAGTGTTTTATATTTCGAAGAAAATTCCCATTCATGTTTCGAAATTCTATTACACGACGAGCCATCGCAAATGTAATTCTTAATTATGAATTACAGAAAATGACAATTCTTTGATATTTCTTGAACGAAACACAGAATGAATGCTACAAATTTCTGAACATTTATGACTACAGGCTGGAAACTAAAAGAGGAAAATGTGTTGACGTAAAACGTTAAAGGTATCACTCCTTAATTTGTTCTTATAATTAGCATTATATTCATAATATAACCTAAATAAACTATAAAACATTATGTAATTTAGAACAATATTGAACATAAACTCATACAATTTTTGCATAATACTCTACCTAAAAGTGTTTTTTAAATATTTTTTTCTACGAGTATTTGCTAACTTTACTTTACGTGTTAAAAAATACGCGTTGAAAATTTATAGTATTTTTTAATGGAGAAGAAATATCGAGAGTTAAGCTTAACAAGGACAATATAAAAGAAAAATAGTAATTCCTTTCTTCATATGTTTATACTTATTTCTTAAAATCACCTTAATTAAACTAAATACGGTAAATATTAATTAATAATCAATTTAAATCAAAAATTAATTTAAAATAAAATTTAAATTAATTAAAAAAATTTAATTAAAATTTAAATTGAAAATAAATTTTGCTAATAGTAAGTAGAAATTAGAGATAAATAATAAAATAGATATTAAAGAAAACAATCTGATTAACAAGAAAAAAGGGGAAATATTAAAGTATGCGAGTCTTCAAGATAGCAGAATAGTATTTTGAAAAACACATTTACTATGGTGGATATGACTTGGAGACATTTCCATTAAAAACATTAGTGCAGAAAAGCGACATGTCGAGAATCAGAGATGTAAAAGTAAAAATTCAAGCCAAATAAAATAAGCTCGTCAAATTAAACATTTTCGGTGAAAAGTTTGATATATACCAGGGAACAGATCTAATAAAAATCGAAGAGATGTCTCACAACAATGCCTGCCCCGTCCCGGCCCGCCCCGTTTCACCGCCCTCCAGGAAACACTACTCTTGCTCGCCTCACCGACCTCTCGTCCACGTTAGTCGACGTTTCCGGTTTTCTGCGTGTGCTCCTCCACTTCACCTTCCTTCCGATCTCCGTCTTCCCTTCCTCTTCTTGTCCCCTTTCTCCCACCGGCCTCGGTGACTAGGCACATACTGCAGTATCTCGCTGCAGGGCCTCTGACCGGGAGGTCCGAGGCTTTGAGTTTCGACAGTGGCAGTATTTGCAGCATTGGCTGCACTGATGAATTGAATTCAGTCGCTGTCTGGGGAAGAATTCTAGCGGCCGGCTGTTCTGATTGGTAGCTTTTCGCGGTTTCTCCGATGAACACCCGGGGAATGCCGAAGCATTACCCTAACAAACAGCACACGGACCGCGCGCGATCTTTCCTTTCAATTCCCGTTCTATCCTACTCCCTAGTTACACACACTTCAACTTACATGCACTATACTAACATGTCGGAAGGCCAGCCGGGGTGCTCAGCTCGTGGGAGCCACCTGGTTGGGGAGACTCCCGCTGGACGAGGTAGGTCAGCGGTGCATCTCCCCCTTTCAGTGGAAGAAGAACAACACCGCCGCTATCCAGGGATAAAAATGAATACACTTACGGGACTACTAACCATTGACGCGCCAAGAAACACGAAATTACCAATCAATTTTCCTATCCCTTCCCGCGTTATATCTTTCTCTCATTTCTCTCCCGTCTCATCACTTTCTATTTTCCTATCCCTTCCCATTTTATTTTCCCCCAACTCCTCTTCCTCCACAAAACTCTCCTCTTCCGCTATCTACTCTTCCACGTCCTAATGATCCTATTCCACCATATCCTCTTCCACTTCTTCATTCTTCTGGACCTCTTTCTCCATCAGCCAACTCACTTTCTTCCTCCAATTTGCTTCACGTTCTAATGTTTCAATTACTCTACTTATAGTTTTTTTTCTTTTTTTACTTAACTAACATCAATTTTGGTCAGCCCATCTTCCTCCTCCGACACTCAGTCGTTTTCTATCCTCTCTTCTCATCCTTCCTTACACCTCTACCTTACATTTGTTCTTACGCATTTCTATATTTTTTCACCATCTCCTTCTCCCATTTTTATCTCTTTTCCACAATCTTCTTCGCAACTTTCATGGCACTTCTTTCCTTACTTTCCTTCGCAAGCGACATTCGCTTTTATACTGCCCTCTTGTAACTTACGACTTCTCGTGCTTCTGTCTCCAGGCAAATGTCTATGCCCCCTTTCGCATAAAGCGGTTATTGTTCTTCGAGATTATTCACTAGATCAGAGGAGCAGCTAATACACTGCACCACAAAACCATCGATGTTCAGGTTAGTTTTATGAGTGAAATTTTAATAAAAAAAAACTATATATTTGTAAGTATAATAAGAAATCTTATGAATTAACCTTATACAAACATTAAAATATATGTATTAATTAAAGGAATGAAATAAAGAATAAGTGAAAGAATCAGAGCCATTCTCTATTGCAGTATATGTAATTATTTTATATTTAGTAATTAAATTTGCTACATTTTGTTGAGTAATGAAACAAGGCAACGTGAAGAAAATTTTCATATAAATAATTAGCCAACAGTTAAATATTTAAATATATCTTATTATTAATGATATCTTTAAGAGTATACTCATGTATAATATCCTCATGAGAAATAAAATACTGAGGTTATTTCTGACCTGCAAGGATATGTCCCTGTCCCCCAATTCAGGCATAAAATATGCGAAGAAATCAAAGGAATATTTGCTATCTTCGCGGCTCATGAGTTCCATATTTATTCACAATAAAGAAGTAACATATAAAGCTCAAAATTGCTTCTTGTCTATAGAATAATATCTCTGCTAGGTCAGGGAATAGTGTAAACGCTGTTTAGTGTATTCACACATACCACTTTAGTGTATTCACCACATCCTTAGACAAAATACTATGGTACACTTTACCTTTTTGAAAGAACGGCAATTCGCTATGCAATAAAATGGTCCGGGCGTCAACATACCTGAAAACAAAGAGACGTGTAAAAAATACATTCCTGCTTCACTAAACTCTGCGTACATGCCTATGCTTTCGATGAAAACATTCCTAAACGAAACTTTTATCAGAAAAGGCCTTTAGAAGTGGTTGTGATATTTTTCCTCTGTGACCTCCGTGTTTAGAACGGCAAAAGAGTAAAATGCAAATGAACTATTTTTAAAGCACCCAAAATCCATTATCGATCACTAGAATTCAATATGATTTTTGAATGTTTGTAAACAGCAGAAAAAAACAACAACGCAGATTGCAAACGACTTTTCCAATATCGCGAAGTAAACTCGATCAAAACTACACAATAGCTCGTCAATAAGGAAGCTTGGAGAGGGAGATTTCGCCCGCGCAACAGAGACGCGGGTGGTGATTCTAGCAGTGGTCGTCAGAGGCGCTTAAATGGACATTTTGTCTGTTAAGAGAAACGACCATGATTAAATGCATTTAATTTCTCTCCGAATAAGCATACTACGTCAAAGTTTAATTTTCAAGTGGTGGTTCGCAGCACATTATACATTTTAGAACATGTCACGATTTGACTTGGACTAAAAGTATAATTAGAGAAAAAATAACAAAAAATATCTTTAAAAAATGATGAAATAAATCAACATATCATTCATGCTCTGCAAAAAATATTTTGCCTCGCATAATGGTGTAAATAGACTTGTTTTATGAGTGCTAAAATTGCATCAACTAATGTGAACGGAAATATTGTACGTGAATTTTTTTATGCAGGTACAGAAAATAATAATTGAAAAATGATGCAAATACCAATTTTTGCCGTAAGAAAAATTTAAATATCTTAATGGTATCCAGACCGGCACATCTGAGTAGTACACCTGTCGTAATTACCTACGAAGAGCTCAAACACTTCTCATCTGACATATTTATTTGTGACACATTCGATTTTCGGATAGTTAGTTTTTTGAATATAAAGATGTGATCTGATAGAAAATACACGCAATTTTGTATCAGAAAATCGTAACACTAATTTTTTTATATTTAAAAAAATTAAATTGTAAATATTTGAATGTGTTGGTATAAGACAGATATTGTAATGGATTCGACAATTGTTGGAAAATTAAAAAAATTACCGTTACATCGCACTAAACTAATTCGCTAACTCCTAAGACATGTAGATAAAAACCTAGTCACACCACTCCCACTCATTAGCGTTACATAATTTATCGTCGAACACCATCGCGTTCTGTTAAAAATATTTAGTGATGTTTCTAACATTACTATGCCGATAATGTACAATCGTGACGATATGACATAATCGGTGACATAATTTTGAGTACAATCGTGATGATTTAAAAAATGTGTGAACAAAAAAGTTTTCCCACACTTAGAGCATAGTTGGCTAAATAATATGACTAATGAGCTTTTTATCAAACCTGTGTTATTTCAAAATTGCGAAAGTTGAAGTTTATTTTTGTTGCAAGGCTACATTTTTGTGATGCAGGTTTGTAAACAAGGTGTCTGTGGTGTAATAAACCAAATGACAGCGGAGTAATATAACGCATTAAAGTTCGAATCTCATCCGTGGCAAATGATGTTTATGGATATAAAACTCTTTTGTGGTAATTATACCGTGTGGCCCACCAAAGATGTTCCCTTCAATTTTCTCTTGAACCGTTGGAAATACTGAGATGCGGTTTTCACTAGAACTACTATACACAAGGGGCACATATGGTCATGCATAATATTATTCTCTTGCATTTTGTATTGCAGTGATATTGACCCAACTTCAATTTTTTAAATGGAAGCCTATAGATTTTTTTAGCTCATCATAACAAGCGTGAAGAGACGAGTTCATAAACATGTATATCGCCATATGTTACATAACAAAATTTTCGAGAAATTAAGAGTTTTCAAGACGCACGCTGACTGCCGGTTTCCGTAATCTGAACGAGAAATTTCGGGTGATATTTGACGAGGCCATTTCCTTCTGTTGCGGCGGCCGAGTAAAGTGGGAAAACTGGAGATACCTCGAAGTGACGTAAGAAGGGTAGGTAGAATAAAAGGAAATGCAGTCAGAACTAAACGGGAAGTCTCCAAATTTAGAAGTAATTTGCAAACTCAGTGAAATAGTGCACAAATATCCGAGAAGATGTATACGAACGAGAACCTAATTCTGGTGTACGGTGAATGTGACAGAAATGCAAAGAAATGTGCATTACTGTATTCTAAAAGATATCCAGATCGACGGCGGCCTTCGAACATGACTATAATGAGAATCTGTAAAAGCCTTTAAAAGAACAGGCGACTGGAACGCAAAGACTCGTTTGCGTAGCAGAGACAACGAATGAGAAGGCACCGGCGCGCCGTTCTTGCAGCTGTTCACAACAATCCCATATCAGCTCTCGAGAGCATTGCCAGAGATTCGAGTGCCCTCCGCATCTTGAAGAGTAACAAGTTCACCCCACCATATTTCGTTGCACCAGAAGCTTTATGATGGTGCCTACCAAGAAAACGTGTTCAGTTTGGTCGTCCACCGAGTTGTTGAAGTTATTGACTCCAAAGTTCGAAGGAAAGCTACTGCGGCAGCTGTATTTCCTTGATATACAACAAGCTTTCGGACAAGGTAGGCAGAGACTTCTGTATAAAATTAAATCTACTCTGCCCATGCGTTATTACATACTGATGAAGTCATATCTATTAACCGAACCTATCCAAATTAAATATCAAGAGAATTATCATCCTTCATCCATTAAATCAGGAGTCCCTCAAGCAACGTGGTGCTGGGTCTGTTTTATACTTATATACACATATGATCTGCCAACAAATGAAAGTACTACAACTGCAACTTTTTACGGGCGACACAGCAATTGGCTGTGCAGATAGACCATTTCCTATGGCATCACTATCGCAAGAGCATCTCTGAACCAAGCTAGAACAATGGTTAACAAAGATGGCGTAATTCAAGCAAATGCCTCCAAATCCAAAAAATATCATATTTTACGCCCTATCCAAAATGAGTGTCCTAAAGTACAGCTAACAAACATGTTACCTAGGCACAACTATCTGCATTAAATATCTAGGATTCGTATGGACAAAACGGCTTACATGGAGGAACCATATAACTGCAAAGAAGCAAGAAGCACAAATCAGATCTCCCAATTATCATGGCTCATCAACCGCCACTCAACTTCTTTAGACAACAAAGTACTCCTTCTACAAAATCAAGTTACAGCCCTATTTGGAGCTACGGAATTCAACTCTGGGAATCCGATAGCAAAATCAAATATCTGAAATACTCAGAAGATTCGAATCAAAATGTTATTAGAAATAGCCAATGCACCGTGGTACGTAAACGAATGAAAACACTACGTCAGAACCTCAAGGTACCTACAATATATGAAGAAATCACATCAGCATAGCACCACTACCAAGAGGGTTAGCCAAAACATCCAAATCCCATCAGCCATCATCTAACTGGATAATAGCGAGGAAGAACACAGCCGACTGAAAAGATACCATATTCTGGAATTACCATTCGTTTACAAACAACCACATGACGATGTACTTCTAGCTTCAATTAATCATAATTAACACTTTACTGAATGTTTGTAAGAAAACAGATGTAATAAACAGAATAATAAAAAAAAAGTTTGGTCGTTTTGCTCTGGAACACGTGCGAGATGATCAGGACTATTTTTAAGAAGATTATGTTTACCGATGAGGCAAATTTAGGAATCACGGTCAGGTGAATCTACGCAACGTGCACTACTGGGCAGTGGACAATCCTCGCTGGCTTCGTGAAGTTGAGAACCAAAAGCATTGGAATCTTAATGTCTGCTGCGGTATTCTTAACGACACCAGCATAGGTCCGTATTTCATGGATGGACATTGAACAGGAAACAAATACGCAAGATTTGTTAGTGAAACATTGCCGCTGCCTCCGGAGGAAATTACCCTGGATATGAGAAATTGTATCTGGATGCAACATGACGGAAGTCCAGCCCACAACGCGCTTGTGTTTAGGCAAGATTTAATGAGAAGTTCCCCGGCCGATGGATTGCGCGCGGCGCTGTAGTTAACTGGCCAGCAAGGTCACATCTTACGCCCTTGGATTATTTTCTGTAGGGAACGATGAAGAACAAATTTTACTCACAAGAACCAACAGCATCTGAAGATCTGAGGCGCCGCATTACCGCATCTTGTCATGTCATTTCACGTGTTAGAAATGTCAACGTACCTTTTGTTTATGTATTTTAAAGTATTTTTCTTACTTCTATTTACACTATATTTTTGTACCGGCTGAGGTTTTCAGTCTTTCAAAGAGTAAACGTTTTGTTTATGACGGCTCACGTATTTATTAATTCAAAACATGTTCACTCTCTAATCGTCCCTTGCTTTCTCTACGGTTAATAATTCAAATATTTTCTCAAATCTTGTAGTAATTAATTGAAAAATAGTATTTGTGGCGTACAGATTTGCTCAAAACATGAATATGAGTGAATAAATTGTCTCCAAAACTGAGAGGGTGTAGTTTTAAAGACAAATCGCGGGATTTCGTAAGCTCCTTTGTACATTGCATCACTACATTTACTGCAGGGTCGACGCAACGGAAGGGAATGTCGGTCTCGTCGCATATCACCCGGAATTTCTCGTTCAGATTACGGAAACCAGTAGTCGACGTGCGACTTAACTCTTAATATCTCGAAAATTTTGTTATGTAACATATAGCGATATGCATATGTATGAACACGTCTCTTCACGCTTGTTATAATGAGCTAAATAAATCTATAGGCTTCCATTTAAAAAATCGAAGTTCGGTCAATATCTCTGCAATAAGAAATGCAAGAGAATAATATTGTTCATGACCATATGTTCCCCTTGCATATAGTAGTTCTAGTGAAAACCGCATCACAGTATCTGCAACGGTTCAGGAGAAAATTGAAGGGAACATCGTAGGTGGGTTACACGGTATATTTATAATAATTCGTAACCTTAATAAATATCACAAAATATATGTGCTTTTGTCGCGCCACTACTTATTTCGTGTGCTAATGTCTTTACGAATCAGGTATAAATTTCCTGCCATTGCGATTCTGGATTTCAGACATACTATTACTGCCCATCTAGCGTTATCGCAACTTTCATCCATGGCGTAAATTCAGCCTTGAAGGTAGGCGCCGAAAGATAACGCCTGGCCTAGCTGCACAACCAAGTCTACAGCTTCTGATTGAAAATATTAGTCTAATAGAAGTCTAATCCACCAGGCCATTGCGCTTGCTTTTATTTCTCTGCAATCTTATCGCGAATTTGATATATTTCACACATGAAGTACATTCCCAATAAAAATTGAACCGCAATGCTTATCATGTTAATATCCTTTTCGTAAACGAGTAGTTGCATCGACAATTTGTTTTTCAATTTAATCAGTAAATGAAACTTCATTTAATTTTTCTATCGAAGTCACGCGAACCAGTGTCATTGAAAAGTTCCAGAATACTGAACCCTGAGCCAGCCTTTCGACGTAATCAAATTCGCAATATATCTTTATAGACAGTTTTCTTGAGTGCTAAGAAATATATAACAATGCATGTCGTACTAATGAATAGAGTAGATAAACATAAATAATATAGCTTCTGTTCACAATTCGCCTTAAAACTGTCTCTCTGGCGTTATTTAATTTAGCAAATAATTTGTTTTTATACTAATAGCACTCACGCGAATTAAAAAATTCAAATGGGAGTTTTAATGGCTGTTTAGAATAAAAGAGAAAGTTTGAATCTTTAAAATCCTGCCATAGTTGCCGTCAGACAGAAATTGTTACTGCAGTGATCCCACGAATCTACCAATAAAAGTTACAGCTTGTGTTGTGTTGTTGTTGGTTGTTTTTTTTTCTTCGAAGAAATTGTATAGACAATCATATTGCTCAGTCTCACTGTTTATCGCCTCTAGGCGCTACCGAGGCCGCGATATCACCTCTGCCCTCGGCATTAAGCGTATGAAACGAACAATCGAGATGAAGCGAGACATTGCAAACCTCTCTTTTTAGTATACTTGTGTGCGGAGGGCGAACGGAAATAGTGCAAAAAAAGGGAGTGATTATTAGATGCTAAGTTATAATAAATAATTAAATATCTCGAGAACGGAAGATGATAGCACAGGTCGGATTGCAGAGTTTTATATTGCGTTTAAAGGGGATTTAGAGCAAAAAATAAAAATGGCGAAATTTGCGATATTATAAAAAATTTCAACTTTTGCAGATCTAAAGACGGGAGAGTCTCCCGATATTCGCGAACTGAAATTTGCGAATTAACATATTAGCAACAATTTACAATTTTATAAACAAATTCGAAATATGAGCTAGAACGGCCAGAAAGGATCAGCAAATTGTGCCTGAGATGAACATTTTAATATAACAACTTGACAGAGTTACAAATGGATTGCTAAAAGAGATTATAATTGTCGCTAAAATGCTAAATATTTACTGGTCTATTGACAGTAATTCTGAACGGAAAACCCCCGCTCAAAAATATTTTTTCCTTAGGGCGTACGCGCAGGCAAAATCTCTCCTTCGGCAGGTAAAGATGACGATATTTCCGCCTAATACGTAAGACGTTGGTCCCTCCCTCGCCTTCTGGAACAGCGTCTTTCCCACCCATGATATTTTGTTCCAATCACATAATCCTTAAGGTTCTGACTTAAGCGATTGGTCAACGCGCCCCTATCCCAGATCGAAGAGTGCCCTAGATTGTCTAGACAGTTGGGAAGATTCACCCACCAGTTATTGTGGAAAGAACTTTACGTTACGTTTTTGGGTATTTAATTATTATTTTGTTTTTCCTCGAATGTTCTAACTATATTCGTATGTCGAGGCGGGTAGAGGCGAGGGAGCACGAGCGTTGCGAAACAGGAGGGGAGAGGAGAGGGGGGGAGACGCGGGCAGAGGCGAGAAGAGGCGCCCAGAGACGAGTTAAATCACGGTCGCGGGTGGAGCGGGAAGGGAAGGGGCAAGTCGAAGCGGAGCAGATCGGGGAGGTGCAGGAACGATGTGTGAGGAAAGTCGTGGGAAGGGGAGCGGGGAGTGCTGGTGCGGCCTGCATGGATCGGCGACTACCGCAGGGCCAACGGCGGGGGCAGATCTGGCACGCACGCGCGGCGCCAGTGGCCCAGCCAGGCGGATTGGGCAGCAAATGGCGGTGAGGGGTTGGAAGAGCAAGTTTGGTAGAGCGGGTTGACAGAATGGACATCGAAAGAAAGCTAACGGGGCCGGTTGGTTGGGCTAGCTTCTGGGGAGGTTTGGTAAAAAGAAGACGAAGCGAGTTCTGGGAACGGGTAGATGTCACTGACTGAGAAATTGAGTTGACGGATCGCAATGACCGTTCGAACAGATGTAACTAGGCGATGGCTT
>BOPP01000109.1:1126084-1180297 GCA_017312745.1 Gryllus bimaculatus
AGTCGAGAGCGGCGCCGCCCTGGCTGCCGCGCCGGCGTCGCTGCGCTTGGCACCGCGGGGCCATCGAGCGATGCGAGCTCCTGCCCGATGCTCTCCCACGCGCCTGAGTTACTGCGCAAGGTCTGTTGTTGGCAGCTCCGGCCGATGCATTACTAAATGAATGTTTCATGCAACTAGGTTTGAAAATGCTGTTCCACTTTTTCTGCAGGTTTTTCTACACAATTTAATATTATTATTTTCTTCGCTTAATAAATACGGAAGGACTTATCGACTTTAAACAATTGTTTGGGATTAATTTGTAGAGTTGTAGAAGCTGACCTTTTGACAGGAGATTCCCCTACAAAACATTTAGCACCCACGAGGCAACTTTCCTTCCGTCGCGTCATATGGCTTCACCACGAGTTCAGGTAACTGTTAGCGTCTGATGACTCTTTGAAACGCCACACTAATGTTTGTCACTTGCGTATCATCTGAATTTGGTCGTTGTCTAGCCCCGATAACTGTCGCACTCGCTCATCAATTTCCCGATTCGATGACAAACGGTCCAGCAGTGACTAGGCTGACATTTGATTTGTGAAGGTTCCACTAAGCGTCGCAAGACAAGTATCTTTTTCGGAGTTCCTTACTTCAAGGGCTATCTACAGCATTTTGTGATTAACTATCTACAGTGTTTAAGTTTGTAAAATGATTAACTAGTTTTTATAACTAATATGAGATCATTCTGAGTGTTTGAACCGATCTCTAGTCTTTTCGTAAAACATTTAAATTTAATCTACAGATTCCTTAATATTAATATTATTGCATTACTAATGACAATAAGACGAAGAAGTACTCCAGAAGAGAACGGGGGCGCAAGAAGAGAACATCCGGAACAGTGCGCTGAAGAGGATCTCGAAACGCCGAAGAGTTAGGCAGAAGTCCAAGCCTACATTACTACCAGGGGATAAAGGGTACGGGTATGATCTCGCCAACGGAACAAGAACATTCAAAAAAGATATCTGGGCAGGAGGTGCTCAAAAGCTTGGTGAAGCCATCCTCCTAGGGGAGTAAATCCCAAAAACGTCCTGATGCTCCTAGTAGGGGGTTGGGACGATGGGCCAGCTCCTCGTCGTCCATGTAAAAACTAAGAAATGCTAAAAGGCCTAATCATGAGACAACGGACGGTAACCGGCGATGAACTAGGTAAAGGAAATGGATAATGAATATTGGAACATGGAATACTCAAGGTTTGGGAAATAAGATACAGGAGGTAAATAAGGAACTTCAAGATTTAAATATGGATATTGCAAGTTTAAGTGAGATAAAGAAAAAGGGCTCGGGGATACAAGAGATTGGATCCTACGTTCATATTTGGAGCTGAGTACCAAAAGAACAGAGGGGTAGTAAAGGGATTTTCATAGTCAAAAAAATAAATTCAGAGAGCATATTAAAAGTTGGGAAGCCACAGACGAGAGGCTGAGTAAAGTAAATTTGGAATGTTTAAATACAAAATGACGGTTCTTGGAGTGTATGAAATGGGAATGAAAAAGAAGATACTAGTATTTTAGAGGAATTTTACTAAAAAATAGACGGAGTAATCTGTGAATGTGGGATAAATAGAAAACTTATCTTATTGGGCGATTTTAGCGCTAGAGTGGCAAAATCTGAGAGCTCGAAAATTATTGGACGACATGGAGAAGAGGTGGAAAATTCAAATAGAAGATTAATTCAACTATGTAAACAACATGAACTTATAATTAGAAACGGCCACTTCCAGCCTAAAGATAAGCGTATGTTCACTTGGGAAGATAAGGTAAGAGGAAGGAGATCAGTGATCGATTACGTAATTACTAGACAGTACTTAACGGGAAAAGTAATAGACGTCAGGGCACACAGAGGCCCAGAATGTAGATCCAACCATTACATAGTGAAGGCCAAAATTATGTTTCCACCCATAAATCAAAAAGAAACGGAGATCAGAGAACGAAAGGAAGACAGAAATGAAAATGGCGAATGTAGGAAATATAATATAGTGGGTCTATCACAACCAAGTATAAGATATTTATTTCAAAACAGATGGGATAATTTACTGAATGAAAAATTAGTTGGATCAAATGAGGAGACATATGATGATACCTCAAAGATTGTCGGCTAAAGCGGCTAAAGAAGCGCTTGGTGAAATACCTTTAAATAGGAAAAGGAGAGGAAAGAGCTATTGGATTACTCAAGACTGGAGCGGGAAATAGAGGAGAAGAAGATATGTATGAAAAATGGTTGAGTACCAAGAAAGAAGAAAATAGAGATGAATATAAAATCCAACGTAGTAGAGTTAGAAACATCATAAGAAAAGAAAAAACAATCATGGGAGCAAATGTCAAGAAGTAGAAATGTACATAGGTGGAACAAAAACAAGTGAGATTCTGGAAGTTCATAAAAAGGTAAATCTCTCCAAATGAAAAAACCGCATATAAGTATTTCTGGCAAGGCAAATGGGAAAAGTACGTTAGAAAATTATTAAACGAAGGAAGATCAGACTTTCTTGGAACTACAGAAAGGGACAAAAATATCTCCGGAAAGGGAAATTACAGTAACCGAAGAGAGAGTTAAGAGATGTATCAAAGAAACGAAAGTCGGTAAAGTTCTGGGTCCAGGAAAAATCCCAACCGAACTGATAAAGAATGGAACACCAAAGTTAGTGCGAATGATAACGAAGCTAATGAATAAGTGTATAAATAAGGGCGATATACCAGGAGACTGGAAAATGGCTCATATAACACCAAAATATAAGAAAGGAAGGAAAGACATATGTGAAAATTATAGAGGAATATAAGTAACAAACACGTTCAGTAAAGTATATGGAAGAATATTAAGAGAATTAATAAAAGATGGAAATAAGGAATACGAATAAGAAGAACAAAATGGTTTGAGGGCAGGTCGATCTTGCTTTAATAACCTGTTTTGTCTGTCCCAGGTGATGCAAAAGAAATGGCAAAGTGGGAGGGAACTTCACATGGTCTTCCTTGATATAGCAAAGACGTATGATCAGTGACGCTCCGACCGTTGGCGATTAAAGACCTCCCGTAGTGCGATAAGCGGTAGCGATAAGCTGTAGTGAGCTCGGAGTGCGCAGTCTAAGGCCGTATAGTGCAGAGCGTTGTGTTGTTTCGAGTCCAGTGTTAGCAAGATCAACTGAATCAAATCCATTGAGTGGGTAAAACGCACTTATAACATCGTAGGTGTACTTGGTACACCCAACGACCATCCTAAGATGGCTTCTGATCAAGGAGTCATCCTTACCAGTGAAATAACATCAAGTCAAGTTAGACAACGAAAATCAAGATTATTCAACAGATATTTACTACTGCTCCGAAAGGTATGTTCCCTACAAAGACACCGATTGTGATTGGACTCAAGTAGAAGGATTTAGTCACTAAAAACGTACATGCAGGAACTTGCAAAAAATATTAATCTCATCCATTACGGTATCGTCATACAAGAATTCAAAAAACGGTATATAGTGTATATCTGATTCCAAGGAAACTGTAAAACAATTCAGTTGACAATAATATCAAATTTTCAACTTTGAGTTAATCAATGCTAACCCATAGACCACTATTTCGCGAATAAAAGACTCATTCTTTCCGAATGTGTCTATTTATCCCACACTCCAGCTAATTATTGATGAGCTAACGGAAACTGAAAATACGAATCGGCTCTACAATGACCTTCCTGAGAGCCGGATGTCCGAATCAGGGATCAGCCATATTTTGAGCTTCCAGCGACAAATTTACAATTCATCCGATGATATAGAACAAATTACAGAAAAACATGAAAATTAATAACGATGAACAGTTTTCTGGATATATCATCATCAGATGCTAAATACCCATGTTTCTATGTAAAGAACACGGACATTTTCGCAAATAATTGCCTACGAACGCAAAAGATAACCTCTAAGGGCACTGCGAAGTTATTCACAATGCAAAAAAATCAGCTGTTTCTTTCCTCCTTCCAGCATTAAAAAACCTCTCAAGGCGTTCCTCCTATTGACAACCGACCTCCAAAAAATGTTAAACGCCCCTTATCTAGTAGTCTATCTTCAAAATATGAGACATCAGAAACGTTAAACTCAATTGTATGTGAAGAAAACTTAACCCATCTTAAAGAATCAGTCTCAGATAATAATAACTTACAACCGATTTCACCAGAGTCAATGGATTATAAAACCCATCAATCTAATGTCTCCACATTGACCAAGTCAAATTCAAAAAACAATAAAAAATCAAAACTTGAAATTTCTGTTGCAGAGGAATCTGATAAACTAGAAAACCAGCTTGCCCCACTTAAAGAAACATTATCCCAAACAAGTAATAAATATGTTTTGAAGTGGTTACAACTATAGAGTCATTTCGAAAAAACAAAAAAATTGCATAAATATTGAGGAAACCGTTCTTGAATTCACTCCACATATCAAACGGTTACTACTAATGTTAGAAGAAACCTACCCCCCCCCTTACGAATAAAAGCATCGAAGACGTTTCACAAATTTAAAAAAGAAATTAGAGAATATTGACAAAAATAGTGAAATTGCAAACTCCAGTGAAATCAGCGATGATGATTCAATCTAATATTCTTTTTAAATTTTGCTCTTGAAATGGCATACTCTATTTTCCAATAGAATATAAATGGCTTTAATCCACAAAAAAAATTTGCTTCTCCTAATTAATAAGTTCAACCCTGATATTATCTGTCCTCAAGAAACGAATAATTAAATCTACCAAACGCCACCATTAAAAAATTACAATTTATATTTAAAAAACAGAACAGATGCAAACATAGCTAGTGGTGTTATAGCCATCTACACAATGTCATCTTATAAAGTAGATGAACTTCACCTTAATTCCACCCTTGAATGTTGTGCAGTCACGATTAATCATATAAATAAGCACATAACTGTATGTAATGTTTATCTCCCCCGCAGTCATGCCTTCACTCTTAGTGAACTGATCCATTTAGTAAATCAACTGCCGGCGCCATTTATACTATTAGGTGACTTCAACAGTCACAGTTTCATGTGGGGATCACACAAAGAGGAAAGATACTAAAACAGGTATTGGATAATACCAATGTTATTATACTTAATGATTGTTCACCAACCCATCTGAATAACACTTATAAAACACTCAGTACCATTGATCTAACCATCTGTTCTTCATCAATTCCTCATCTCTGGGACAGGAAAATATCTGATGAGCTATTTGGTAGTGATCATTTTCCAATTATAATCACCAAACAAGGTCGTGATACAGCTTATGAAACCGAGTGTACTCCCAAATGGAAACTTTCGGAAGCAGACTTCAACAAATACAAATTAATTATTTCAACTAAAATCAATAAAATGAAACTACTGCACAAGAAATATACTTAATTAACAAAGAAGATTGAAGACCTAACTGAACTTATACTTCAAACTGCAGAAATAACTATTCCTAAATCCTCAAATAAATCACCAAAAAGGCCACCTCCTTGGTGGAATCAAGAATGCCAAAATGTCAGAAGAATACACAAACAAGCCTTTATGAAATGCAAGACACCCAACAACTGAAAATCAAATAGAATATAAAAAACGAGAGCTCTATCAAGGAGAACATATAAAGTTAACGAAAGAAAATCATGGGAAAACTTTATCTCATCTATAAACAATTTTACAAGCACATCCGATAACTTCAAAAAATCAAAGCAATAAATGGTATATACAAATCTATCATTCATACTAAATTGTTGTCAGTGAATAATAGAGTGCTTACATCTCCCAAAGAAATTGCAAACACCTTGGCTCAGACTTTTACTAATAACTCAAGCGACAAAAATTTCAGTGATGAATTTCAATCGTATAAACTAAATTCCGGTGTCACAATAGATAAAATATTGCAACTAAATACCTGTTGCCATCCAATACTAAATTATCCTCTCCAAGTTCAAGAAATTACTTTTGTTCTCTCCAATTTGAGATAATCCAGCCCAGACCCACATGGCATTTTAAATATTTTTTGAAAGAATTACCAATCAGTGCCATAGAATATATTACTATCCTATTCAATGAACTTTTAATCTCTGGGTCATTTACTTAAAAGTGGAAAGAAGCAATAGTTTTACCAATTCCTAAATCAAATAAAGACATAATCAATCCTGTAAACTACAGACCAATATCGTTAACATCCACCCTTTGTAAACTAATGGAAAAGGTAATCAGCAGGAGACTAATATGGCATTTAGAACACAACGACATACTATCCCCTTATCAAAGTGGATTTAAAAGAAATAGATCAACTATGGACCATCTCATCAACATCCACAGCAACACACGTGACGCATTCATAACAAACCAACACCTATCACTAATCAGCCTCGATATAGAAAAAGCCTACGACATGGTGTGGAAAGACAGAACCTTACAACTACTGTATGATAAGGGAATAGACAGATACATTTTAATCTTCATTGCCAACTTTCTTCGTGAAAGATTTCTCCAAGTCAAATTCAATAACACCCTTTCCGACAAACACAAACTATGTAATGGGTTACCCCAAGGCTCCGTCCTCAGTGTTACTTTGTTCCTTATTGCCATAAATGATGTAACTGAACTTATTCAGAAACCAGTAAAAATATATATGTTTGCCGATGATATCTCTATATTAGTTGGTGGAAAAAACCCTAAAACTATTCAGCAACAACTACAAAGCTCCCTCGATTCAATACAAAATTGATCTAACAAAGTTGGTTTCAAATTCTCACATACGAAGTCAAAATGCATCATCTTAAGGAAGAACAAGAACAGCAACGTACAACTAAAACTCAATATAAATTCTCAAGCAATTAACTGTAAAAAGGAAATCAAGATTCTAGGCATGATATTTGACATCAACCTAACCTGGCAACCACACATCAATACATTAAAAAGGGAATGCCTTCTGAGAATGAATATCATAAAAGCTATTTCTTCAACTTCATGGGGTGCAGATAAAAATATTATCTTGTCCACTTACAAAACCCTCATTCGTTCCAAAATAGATTATGGATCAATTATATATCAATCAGCAAAAAAATATATATTAAACACACTTAACCCAATCCATACTAATGGATTGCGAATGGCAATTGGAGCCTTTAAAACAAGTCCGGTCTCTAGTATCCTTGCTGAAGCCGAAGAAAAGCCCCTTCACATAAGAAGACAGAAAATAACCTTTTCTTATGCCAGCAAAATCTTCTGTTCTTCCTGTAACCCAAGATATTCAGTTCAATACCCCCCAAAAAATTAATTCCCCCGAACCAGTATATCAATTGTTAAAACAATACCTTAACGAAATAGACTTCACATTTCCCCAGGTGAATCCAGATATTAATATTAAAAGACCTCCATGACTTCCTTCTAAAATAACTATTAATACAATTCTTAATGAATACAGGAAAACTGAGACATGCCCACAAATATATCTAGCTCTCTTCAATGAATTGTCAACTACTTACAGTCAATACACCAGCATATTTACAGATGGTTCCAAAATGGCTCTGGATGTGCCCTTTTAATTGATGGTCAAACACAATCTTTCAAGCTTAGTGATATATATTATTGTGAAGCTTACGCCATATACAGAGCCTTAGATTACATCAAAGATATAAATAAATTCTCGGCTATCCGGGTTTCAAGACCAAAACTACTACTTCTCGGATATTTACATAACCTATAATAGGGTATCTAATCCTAGTTTAAACTTGTTAATTTTGAAGATTCATTAAATTACCAATCAAACAAATAAAATTTATTCATTTCTCCAAAAACAATCATAATATTATGAAAACAACAATTTACTTCTAACCAACAATATTCACTTTTATTTCACGTCTAACCGCGGCAGCTGGCACGCATTTAGGCAATACTATAAGAAATACTATATCCAAATTAACTTAATTGTATATTATTAATTACTACATAATATATCTTTCAGATAATAAATATATGTAAATCATTCTCCACGCAATTAAAAAAGCAAACTTTATTTTTCATATTATAATACATGAATCAATTAAACAACATCACATATAAATACTATTCAATAATATATCTCAAGAAATTGAATTTTAATCCTCCTTACATCTGACCACCAATAATGTCTCACATAATGATATAAAAAAAGTACTTCTTAAAAAAAAAAGGAATTGTGGGATACTGAATGGAAAAGTTCACCACCTAGCAAACTGTTCATGATCAGAAAATCAGTTCTTGAAGACCATGCTCCTTACCTTCAAAAAAGAAGTGATCAAGTACAACAAACAAGTTGTACTTCTTACTCGTTTGAGAATATACCATTCAGCCTTTACTCACAAGTATTTAATAGCAAAGGAATCCCCAAATCTCTGCAAAACTTGTCATATACCTATTACAGTCATCCATATATTAATTCATTGCCCAAATTTGAATTATTTAAGAAAAAGTACAATCTTTCTAACAACATACAACACTTTTAAATGATACAAGTAATGTATATAATGTGATCCATTTCCTCGATGAACTCAACCTCCATAAATGCCTGTAAACTACTAGAAACAACTTGTCAAGTTAAATACTAGGAATATAAAAATGATACCATTATCTTCAGATCTTATTAATGTAATAAATTTGTTAATATTTTTGTGTACCATTTTGTAATATTTATACTAATAGTTTGTGTTTTTCATATCAATTGTAAATAATGATTTGCTTCAAATATTGTTAATATTTTGTAAAAACAATGGGGTCGCTCATGACCATGTAGTTTATGCGACCATAATAAATAAAGCAAAAAAAGGTGTATGATAGTGTTCCAGTAATAAAGTTATGGGAAATTATGAATAAAAGTAATGTAAATAAAATCTTAATAAATGCGGTGAAGAAATTGTACTTAGATAAAAAGGGAAAAGTGAAAGTTGGAAATCACATGACCCAAACATTTCCTATATCAAAAGGACTACAGCAAGGATACTGTTTGTCACCTACCCTCTTTAAAATGTTTGTTAACGTAGTGTTACAGGTATGGAAAAAAAAATGTGCTGTGATGGGAATACCACTTGATGATAATACAACACACTATACCCTCAGTTTGCTGATGATCAGGTGGTGATTTCGCAAGAACAAGATGTTGAATATATGACTACGAAAATAAAAGAAGATTATGCGCAATGGGGACAAAGACTCAATCTAGAAAAAACAGTATACTGAACGCTAGGCAGCACTCATGACGTATTGACTATGGAAACTGGCGAAATCATAAGAACAACAGAGGACATGTACTTTATGTACTTGGGAACAACAACAGGAAAACAGGGTTTTTATGGAAAGGAATGTGAAACTCGACTCATTAGAGGAAGAAAAATTTTAGGACCCCTGAATGCAGCTATCTGGGATCCAAATGTAAGCAAAACAACGAAAATTAGATTTGTAAATGTATGATTGAAAGTGTTATATTGCATGGAACAGAAATATGGTAGCTCTCAGAACAACAGAAAAGAAAATTTAGAGCTTTGAAAATGGATTTCCTCAGAAGATCTGCAGCAATATCTGGAAGGGAAAGAATTAGGAATGAACAGGTTAAGAAAATAATGAATCTGCAACATGATATTATAGAGGAAATTGAAAAGAAACAACTCACTTGGTTAGGACATGTACAGCGAATGGACGAGAGAAGAATCCCTAGAAGATCCTAGAATGGCAACCAAGTGAAAGGAGAAAACGAGGCACACCAAGACTAGGATGGAACGACCAGATAAGAAAGATAATCGAGAAGTGGAAATTATCTCCTGATTCTTGGAAGAACTGGGAAGAATGGAGAAGAAGACTAGGCGCCGAAAGACCGAAGTAGCGGTTAAGAAAACGAAAGGAAGAAGAAGAAGATAATGACAATAACAATAACAATATCATGGTGCCGAGGAGGTCTCGCATCAGAAGATCGCGGGTTCCAATCTCGCCTCGGGTATGTCTATATGTTTGTGTGTGACTATTTCATCATTTATCATAATTTCATCCCATCTCCGAGGGCTACCAACCGCGGGGTAAAAGAAGGGAATCAGAATTAAAATGCTGATTCCCCCCTATAGAAAAAGTAACGTGCACCTACCCCGATAATCAAGTCTGAGCGTAGGATGCAGGTATCGCGTGGCCTCATGATGGACGATTCGCGAAACAAACAAAAAATAACAATAATAATTATTATTATTTTATATATCACCCTCTGGAAACAGTTTTAAATATTACAATTACATTACTACTACAATATTTCCCGTTTCGCACTTGCTATATCCCGTTGCGATCTTAAAGCTACCAAGAACGAGTAATGTTACAAACAATATTTGACTGTTCAAATAATGATTGACCCAACTCCGAATCGAACTCAGATTTCCAGGCACAGTTGCTATACCCACTTGAGCTACCGACACATTGAACCAATACACTTCGAACTGTCTTAGCGAATTACGGGTTTCTGTGAAAGCTATGTATTATATTTCAGCACCTGGTCACAGTTTTAAATTTTACAATTACATGGGAATTTTCCCGTTTCGCAATTGCAACTTCATATCCCAACATATACATTCGTAATTGTAAAACTTTTAGGTAACATCAGATAGTAAAATGTAAACATTACTTCTACTGTCTGTTCGGAAACTTCACCGTGTCACTAAAAACGAAGCAAAAGTTAAAGCAACTGGATATGCACCGGGATCCCGGAGTTCGATTCCCGACTGGTGTAGTCAATTCTTTTAACAATCTTACTTCATTTGTTATTATTGTTAATGTTATTATTTTTATAATTATTTCCTCTTTTGAATTAAGAAGGTTTAATAGAGAAAAATTATCATCTTTGCATATTTACATTATTACTATGAACACGAGAAAATAAAATTGAAATTATTTTTCAAACCATATTTTATGATAAATTTAATATTGCACTTCTTTAATATTGCACATTGAGATTCTGTAATTTTAGTTTATTCGTTGATTACTGAATTCAATAACGTATTGATAATGTATATCTAGTCAGCTGTGTTTGTAATAAAACGTCAATAAACTTATACTTAACTATTATCTACATGTACAGAACTCTAAATGCTATTTTATGTGCTCTTAGGAACAGAAACACCTGCCTTTGCACTTTAGAGTAATAAAATTATCGTAAGATATTTTATATTATTACTATTATTACTTCTCTAAGAGCAAAACTTGGCTGCGTGTCGATTACTAATTAAAAACGTACTACCAACGACGTCTCCAATACTCAATACATTTCTTACACGGAATTCATTCAATGTACTTATTACGTTGTTAACATATTACGTTCGAACATCCTAGATATTTATGTGTTAAACAAGAACCCGTTAAAAACACTAAATTGAATAGGGTTTCAAAGAGAATAAATAAATTAATAAAAGTTTAGAACAAAAATATATTCGACAAGCAAGGCATTGAAAATTACTTACGTTGTTATGACGGGTAAACGTCAGGCCAAAAGTCCACCGTCCTTTTTACAACGCTTAGTTGCAGGATACGTGCCTATAAAAGAAGTTCGCGGGTGTTAGCTGACCTTGCATATGTGCGCAGCGTAGTCAACTGTACAGTATCTATACAACTGCGAATGAAGCACAGAACCCCACCTGGCGTCCGTCCTCATTGAGGCTCCGATATGTCCCAATTCAGAAAGGCGCAATCTAGCTCTGACGACCTACACTACAAGACATTCCACGCACGAATGATTGGCTATAATCCCTTCCGAAATAAAAACTGAATTAAAATATCTCGTTTCCTAAAAAAGTATTAACAGTTTTGGAATGGTTTTGGTTTTGAAGTATGAACGAGTATATGAGATGTTACTAATGAAGTACAAACGATACACATCAATAGTGTAAAAAAGTGCATAGACACTTAGGTATTCTCTGAGTTACGAGTCTGTGAAAACGGTGCAGATAACTAGGAGTTAACATCAATAAGATTAAATAATCTTAGTAACTAAAATTCTTCCTCTATTTTCATAGAAATGGGTTCACAAACCTAAAACAATATAGCTAACTAAAGAAAAAAAACACTGCGTATAAATCTGGAGGCTAAATGTTTTTGGACACCTGAAAGTAAATGTTATCTCATACTGTACGTTATAGGAAATGGAGAAATATCCAAATATGCGAAATTGTAAACATAATTTTGTAACGACAAGTTTCCGTATCTAAAGAACATTTGCATCCCATTGTGACGCAGTGTTTGTTGTTTTCGTTAGTACCGAGGTATTGGTTTATTCTTATGTAACTACGTAAAAATAAAAGAATACCTTTTTTGGATCTTATTGCGATCCCACAGCAACTCAACTCCCACTGCACAGTTTCTACAAACTCTGTTCAGACAATACCTAGTATCCATTCACTTTTTGTACTGACTGTAGCTATTTCCGTCATTCGTAAATATTTCCTTGCAATACGTCACTAACATTCTCAGTTTCAAATGTTCATTTGCAATGTTCAATGAAGGTGAGTAAAAATGGAGCTCAATCAAATGGTGAAATTATTGTTAGAAATAAAACAAACGGACATTTTTAGAAAAACATTATTAAATGAGAAAAGAAAAACTACTGTTCTTTCCAGTCAGTGAATATCAAATGAACATAAGAGGTACTTAACATTTGAAGTGCACTTTTCATTAAATATATTTATATTCTTTTGCATGTGTTTAAACTTATTGAACTACAGGAAAGCAAATAATTTAAATGTATATCATATATTGAGAAAAAGAGAGCTTTTGAATATTTTAGAGAAGTCGAATAAAATAATATTTAGAAATATATAATTATATAACATCTCTTGTCTGTTAGACACTCATTTACAGAAACATTATGAAAAATCAATCATTGATATGGCTTGCAAAATAATCAGCTTACCCACAAGACGACAAGACAGTAATTAATGATTGATTTGATATAATGTTTATTTAATAGGCCTTATAATTTTATTTAATCTACAATAAAATTGTTTATCTAAATTAATTATGTACTATATTAATATAAATGAACTATTCTAATACGATGTTGCATATTCGATATGTTCGCTCCTTTAGTAGAGGAGACTATTTAAAAAGTGTCTCAAAATATAAACACTGTCACACTATTGATACGAAATACGAAAATACCCACTGTTATTCTTTTACGGAATCCAAGCAGTTCAGTGATATTACGATATGAAAAATGTCATTGCGACGATCCCTTGAAAACATTATTAAAATCTCCGAAGTAAAAAAATGATATAATGTGTCCACCCGTGTTTCCTACGTCAAGAAAAACGTGGCACATTCCTCTTCCCACACCAGAGAGAAACATGAGTTTGAATGACCCGTGCCCAGTGTCGCAACGTTAACAAAAAGGTACGCTAGTGTGACAAATATGTAATACGACTTCAAGCCCTGGCGAAAACGGTCTTTTACCACGAAGCAAGCAAACGGACAAGTCGTCTGCAATAGCATTGCAAGTCAAAGAAACTGTGCAGCAAATGCGAACGACCCCCGGACGAACTACTGAAACTACCCGCAGAAATGCAGAAGAGGTAAATGAACTTATTTATCTGTAATATGTAAAATATTAATATGTAAAAGGAAGCGTGCACCACAATGCATTGAACGCAGAGAGTACGTGCATAAAACATAAAATGGTAATTTACACGTGATTGTTATTTCATTCAGTTTCTTGATATTTATATATTTATAAAACTAGCAACAACATTACTTTGACTGATTTTACTTCCCTTTTTTACATCAAGTAATTGGGAGAGGAAATATTTGGATACGCAGAAAGCGAGGAGCAGTGACCGCGTACTTCGCCCTCGCCCATAGCTCTCGCCTGGCGCCACGCGTGCCGGCTGCGTAAACGGCGCGTCGTCTGCAGCGCCAGTGTCGTGGGCGGCTGAAATGCTAAGAGCCGGCGCCTGCGTCGTGCTGCGCGAAGCCGGAGAGAAGACGGCGCCTTTAAAAATGCAAACGAGTGTTTTCTTTGTTGAGTGCGCGGGCGACAAGACTCCTCCCTCCACCAGCCACCAGGAGCCCTTCCAACGCAGCGCAGTGGGCCACGCAGCCAGACTCATATCCAGGTACGAGTTTTTGACATGTCACATTTACTTCATCGCCTTACTACGCATATGTATTAAGGAGAAAGTATTGTAATGATGCGGCAGATAGTGGTGATTTTTGACGAAACTCTTGTGTTTTTGAGCCCTGGTATCGAAAGAGGGGAAAAGATATAATCCTTTGCGCAGAAAATTACATCTATCTCGCTCTGTAGTAAAAATCCATGTTCTGTGAGTCCTTGATACCGAAAATCGAATGACGAAAAATGTCCGTCTATTCCATCGTCTGTCTGGACGGGGGTCTGGGGAAATATAGAATATTATTGAACAATTACTTTCTCAAAAATAGCAGGTCCATGTCAGCCAGAATACATGCTGTGGACCGAGGTAATAGCAATCCTAGAAAATATGAATTCTGACTATGTACAACGAAGTATAATAATACTGAGGAGGCCGATGCAAAAAAAATCGAGAAAATATATGCTGTTGAATTCTTTACAATGGAAACGTAATAGTGAAGATAATCTTTGTGTATTTTTATTTATTTAATTTTTTATTTATTTATTTCAACATCATAATAATATTTTTTATGTTGACCTTTTCATTAATATCCTCTCCATGACCCAAATTGTGCGATACGACACCAACATTGCACTACCATTTTCTATGCGAAGACACTGCTGTCACAGCTAGCAATTTGCCCCTCATTTATATAAAATGCGAGTATCATTGCAAAGCAATGAGTGACAAAAAATTCCTTTCTTTCTTTATCGTTTTTACAAACTGAAGTAAAACTAAATAATTATTTAATATTACTGTATACTTTGTACCAAAAGCAGTTGCCGGTACTAAGTAATTAAGTAAACAATTTAAAAACCGAGTTATATGGCACTAAATTAATAGAGAGGAGATAATAAGGAATCGGAAGATTCGCACTTGAGAAAAGGCCGCTAGTCCGAGCAGCTCGCGCCTCCCGGTGCCATTTGCAAATCCGCTTTGAAAGAGGCTGAAGACGAGATCAGCTGCAGCGGCGCCGGGCGGGCCAGGGGGGCGATAAGCGGAAATTCAAACGAGCAGTAATCCTGCGGCGGGAAGGGCCGGATGCAAATTGTGGGAGCGAAGTTCGCTTCGCTGCCAAGTTAAATCGTTTCCGCGAGTCGAAGGGCGTAAGGAGGAGCGAAGAGTTGGCGGCGAGTGTCAATCCATTTCTTAGTCTTATTTCTAATTGGAGGACGGAAATCTCCAGTTTGTGTTTGGCACGCTGACGTAGCTTTACGTAGTTATGTTATGTTTGAAATAGAAGACGTTACTTGTGGCAAGGAATTTTATCCATTAGAAGAGGGCCATTGAATGATGTTATATGGTGGGTGTATGCAACTATTACTTTAATGAACATCAGATCTGTCTGTAAAAAATCAATCCATTAAAGTCTAAATATGAATAATGTGAGAAGTAGCCGATGAATTAATATTAATTAACATAAGCAGATGGGCTGAGTAAAGCTGAATGAAGGACAACGTTCGGATCATTATGAATATAATCCGCCTAATGTGCGCATGCGCCCATCGCTGCCTGAAGTCAGATGTTTTTCCTTGTGTGAGGTGTCTTGTGTGTTTGCCAGAAGTATTTTAGCATTGAAATCCGTTAGAAATTATACGTTGCACAAACTGAAGTATTTTTTAAGTAAATCGAAAAGGGCGCGGGCTGGAGTAACTTGTCGCTAACTCGGAAATGCGTAGTGAAACGCTAACTGAGGTATATAGTGAGGTATATTAGGTGGTTTCGTGTAAATGGTAATTAATAACTGACTCAGTGAAGCTAAAAAATACACAGAATATCACTGACTAAATTTAGAAACGTTCCACATGTATTTTCATACATTTTTATCATCTGCTTTACCCACCTCGCTTTGACGTATGTACACTTCATCCGCCTTAAGTATGAAGTGCGTTTTGCTGCTGCTTTCACTTCCGAATTTATCCACTCATTTCGGATCATACATGAATCACCAGCCAAATTCGAACATTAACCGTAACTTACCCATTTCATCTTGAAAACACCATGATGTCTCAAAAACACTTCTTGAATGCGATCTTCTATGATACTGGGATGTATCCTACGTTGCACCAACGAATTGCATTACTTCAAGTAGCCTTCAATATTTAAAACGACTATAGGTAAATTCGGTAATATTAAACGCAGAAATGCTCCACTGGAAGACATAAAAGTAAAGAAATGAAAAATACTGTAAAGTGTTGAGCCAACTGCAGTCCATGGACACAGTTGTAAATAAATATACGTAATACTGAACTGAAAGTACTACTTTATAATGTAGAAATCATCAAACCTACTGTATTCTTCAGTAACAAGGCGAAGCTTCACTCTGCACTTTAGTGGAGGCACAAAATTCGCAATATTTGCTTAAAAATGACAGTGTTCTTCCACGGCCACATTCTGGTTCTACAGACGAATATTTCTTGTCAGTCGTAATTGTACAGATACATAAACCCTCCTTTTATTATTGATTTTTACTTATCGGGTGGATGGCTTTGCACAGTTGTAGTAATGAAAGAAAAACTTCCGGATGTAAAAACAAAAGATAGATATATTCTGTTTTGTTTATTGATGTGAAACTTCATAATGTTTTTAGTTATTGTTGTTGACCATACAAGCATGAATGTGTTTGCAAGTTATTTAACATTTGCTTTACTTGTTTTACCTACTAGTGATTCAAGAGTATAATATGAGAAAATTGTAAAAGATGTGAAGCCTAGACCATCATTTAAACATTACTAAGTGATATCAATCATATTTCTAACTTAATTCACTAATGTCGAAAATATTTAGAAGTCTCCTAATGTGTAAGTCTGGACGAGAAACCAACGTTCCAGCTATGTAAAGCCACTTGGCTGGCTTAATCTGTGAAATCATAAGGTGAAGTGTTCGTCATCAAGTGGATGTCCTAATGTGATCAACACTGAATACTTAAGGTTTTATATTTGGTAGAAACTTTACAATTCAATGCTCGGCAATAATTCATCTCTTGTGTAGTTCATCCAAAAATGAAGTTCTGCCCGCCAAATACTTCATTGGAGGAAGTGTGGGTAAATCACGGTACCTCAAGGTGTTTTATGGAATCCGTAATTCCAAGCGCCATTGCACTGTACTTTTTTACTTTTGCTGCTATAGAAATTCGGCTGTACAAGAAGAATGGAGAAATTGTCGAAGAAATTTTACCAGTTCCGTTTTTGTATAAATTACAAGTGTTTCTAGCTTTCAAGATGCCGTGCTTGGCAGCAGTACGTTTTGCTTTGCAAACGATTTTATTCAACAATAAAGTTATTTATGGGTATACGATTGTACCGCTAACATATTCATGGACAGTATATCCTCTGTCATATTGGCTGATACATTTTGAACGTAATTACTTTCTCACTTCATCGCCGTCTCAAGGCCACGGAGTCATATTATTAATCTTTTGGGCGATGCAGCTCATCGCAGAAGGCGCAACATTTTTAAATGTGCATCAAAAGACCTCTTGGTTTCATTTAATCACCTATGCAGATAAATTTGAGTTGGGAATATTTATTATTCGCTTTCTTACGAGCCTGTTCATTTTTATGTTAGGTATGAAAGCGCCTGGCATAATGCCACCCGAATATTTTTCATCTTCAAGAAACAGTAGTACATATTCACGAGGAGGAGAAAAAAGGCAAGAAAGCACTCCTCTAGCTAAGGGCTCGACTCTAAAGTACATATTCCGTCAAATGAAGATGTTGTTACCTTACATGTGGCCCAAGAAGGACCTCAAGTTGCAAATTTACGTGTTACTTTGTATAACTTTACTTCTCGGAGGGCGCGTAGTAAACTTATATGCACCTTTGTACAGCAAGTATATTGTAGAAAGTATGACAGGTTCCAAGCTTGAATTCAGATGGGACCTGTTGATGTTCTACGTGCTGTTTAAGTTCCTTCAAGGAGGTGGTACTGGCGGAATGGGTATTCTGAACAACCTACGCTCCTATCTCTGGATAGGCGTCCAACAGTATACGACACGTGAAATAGAACTTGAACTCTTTAGTCACTTGCACGGATTGAGTCTACAATGGCATTTAAGCCGCAAGACTGGAGAAGTCCTTCGAATAATGGACAGAGGTACAGATAGTATTTTTAACCTACTTAATTATCTAATATTCAGTATTGCCCCTACCGTCATAGACATAATAATTTCTGTAATCTTTTTTGTGACTGCATTTAATTCGTGGTTTGGCATGATCGTGTTTTTCACGATGGGTTTTTACATGTTGGTCACAATGTTAGTGACGGAATGGAGGACCAAATTTCAAAGAAGTATGAACTTGGCTGACAACGCTCAGAAAGCTCAGAGTGTTGATTCCTTATTAAACTTTGAAACCGTTAAATATTACGGGGCAGAAGCATATGAAACCGAATGCTTTAAGCAATCAATTCTTACATATCAAGTTGAAGAATGGAAATCGAAAGCGTCATTGAACTTGCTGAATACTTTGCAAAATGTTATTGTTTGTTCAGGTCTCCTTGGCGGCTCCCTGCTTTGTGTGTATATGGTAGTTAATAAGCAAGGTTTAACTGTAGGAGACTACGTTTTATTTGTATCGTACATAATGCAACTCTATGTGCCACTCAATTGGTTTGGTACTTATTACAGACTTATACAGAAAAATTTTGTAGATATGGAAAATATGTTAGAACTACTCAAAGAGAAGAAAGAGATTTGTGATGTACCCGACGCGAAACCGCTTCTGATCAAGGGTGCTTCAGTGGAATTCCGCAACGTTAGTTTCAGTTACATCCCAGAAAAGCGTGTTCTCAAAAATATTTCGTTCGCGGTTCCAGCCGGTCGAACTGCAGCACTTGTTGGTCCATCGGGCAGCGGCAAAAGTACTGTAATAAGGCTTTTATTTAGATTTTATGATATTGACGAAGGAGAAATATTAATCGACAATCAGAACATTAGTCTAGTAACTCAAGAATCCCTAAGGAGTCAAATTGGAGTTGTTCCTCAGGATACTGTTCTATTTAATAACACAATCAAGTTCAATATTAGATACGGACGCATCGATGCGGAAGACCACGAAATTGTTACAGCAGCTAAGCACGCCGACATTCATCAGAAGATTTTAAATTTTCCGCATGGCTATGAAACGCAGGTAGGAGAAAGAGGGCTGAAACTCAGTGGAGGGGAAAAGCAGAGAGTGGCTATTGCGAGGACCCTACTGAAAGCTCCAGCCATAGTTCTACTCGACGAAGCCACCAGTGCTCTCGACACAGAAACCGAAAGAAACATTCAGGTGGCTTTGAACCGGGTCTGCGCCCACAGAACAACTATAGTGGTTGCTCATCGATTGTCCACTATTATTAACGCAGATGAAATTCTAGTTATAAAGGAAGGGGAAATCGTAGAACGAGGAACACATACGAATCTGCTAGAGATGGATGGGGTTTACAATAGAATGTGGAATCAACAAATTGAAAATGAAAACGAACAAAGTGCCAGACAATCAGATTTAGAAAATACTTTCACTTGATAACACAATTATTTTGAGACCTAACTATACATTTTTTTTACATTTCTGCAGTAGAATCCCTATCCGTATGATAATAATTTTCTACTGCTAAAGAACTACACGATTATGTATATATATTGTGGCCAATATGTAAGTGCTGATAGAAAACTTAATCTAATACATAAACAATAACAACTTGAGTTTTTATTTTTTAGAGTAAGTGTAAGAAAAACTGATAATATATTTATGCATTTAATTGACAATCTAATTTTAAAATAAAATCACGATGTCACTATAACAAAATAAAGTATCTGAAAACGATCTCTAATTTTTCCGTAAGAGACAGTATATTTCAAAATTAATTTTAGATTCACTTTCGAAATTACATAAATATATTGAATAAAACCAAAACTGAATCGTAAGCCATGTTGATATTAGTTTTTAATATCGCATTAGTTAATTTTGTCGCAGAGGAAATGGGAAAACTGAGATAATCTACTATCAGTCCGCTTAGTCCACCATAATTTCCCAAGAATAGACCAAGAATTTGAATTGGAGGACGATAAACAGTCGGTCTACTACACTCCAGGTCGCCACCGAAAAGAATCCTATATCAGCCGATTTTTTTGAGCCACAAAAATAGAAGTTATAGGCACAAGTAAAAATTGTTCTTCCAGGCCATGCATAGCGCGCAAAGTTCAATTTCGGACAAATGTAGTGCTCAAGGTGTGACAATGCTCAAGTCTTCAGATAAATCTATGAATGGCTCAAAAAATAAATTTTGAATGACTGTATCAGCTACTATTGACTTTGATGTATCATTAAGAAATTTGTATACTTGAATGAAGATAAAATGAAAGTAAATAATGCTGTCTACAAATTGCGTATGACACACGTAGTAAGTGATTTTATTTCGTTCTTAATATTGTTCCACTTTGCCACTCCCTCTATTAAATAAGTGTTTTCACTACTCGATGCTCTTCTCAAATCAGATATCTGGTGGGAACAAAAAAATGCGAAATAAATAAATGACGCAAAAATGAAACTAATCTTTCGCTTTCGGGTTACACTTTGGGATTTTGTTTCACGATGGGGACGCCTCCAGGGAGATGGGTAAAAGATGATATAGCTGGATTCAGTTTGTCTCTTGAGTAATTTGGATAATATACGTTTTCCAATACACAATAGCACACAGGCGCTTGCATGAATATTGAATATTACTTAAAACAGTACCCTTAGTATATTATTAAGGGATTATACTTACTAACGTAAGAAGAAAAAGTATTGTAATCGTGCCCTGGAAAACGGCGAAAGTTCGACATAAAACTTTTATAGCCGGACCCGGGTATGAAAAAAGGTGATAAACCTAGTTGCTAACTATCCTCTAACACGTGATGTAGCCAGATGTTCTGGGCGTCCTTCATACCCAAAAACTTACTGACGGCAAAACATGTCTGTCCCTCTGTACACAACAATAGCGCATAAACTGTTCAGCAGATTTTCTCCAAAATTGATATTCCGTAATCGTTCTAGCTAATGTCGCGGTCCCTGGAATTTGAAACCTATATTTTAATTTTGAAAGGTGCTTTCCCTGACACATTTTCAAACTTTTCAAAAAAATGGCTCCACATTTTTGATTAAATTTTGTTGTTAAATAGTGCAAAGAGTTGTTGAGGATGACGCAGATCTCATTTTTGTTGACATTCCCGATTTTTCAAAAAATGGAAAAAAAATAAAACTTCAAAATCGGAGATAAAGACTATTTCCCTACACAAAGTCTGTTATACAAAATTAGCTCTTCACAAACGGGCATGTACAAGTTTTTGAAAAAACGAGTGGTTTTTGCGATTGAAATTTACAATTTTTTTTCTCAAAGAACTACTGCAAATAATTCTTAAAGTGCCATGTTATTTAGGCTGCCATTCATAAAATTATAATCCTGTCCAATTGAAGATATCAAACAACTGTGGAATGCCAGAAACACCACCCAGAAACTGTATATCTAGATGATATTATATCTAGGCTATTAATAATGTATCAATTGATTTAATTAATGAGATGGTATTTATTTAATAATTGAATAATTCCAGAAGTAATATCCAGGAGATTAATTTGGAATATTTATTAATTTAAGCGTTTCTTTCAGAGCCTAGAAACCAATCTAATTTCTAAGATTTTTAAGGTATTTTTATTGATACGCGCTCGGTGTTGCCGACTGTTATTTTTCTTTTAATTATAATATGTAAAATAAAAATGGGCTATTAGATCACTTATTAATATTTATAAATTGTCTGTTTAGTTGTTTTTTATTTTTCGTATCTTTTAATTAGATTATTATTGGATACAATACAAATCTGAAATACATCACTTGAAAACGTATATATTTGAATTCCATAAAAGTTATTTTTCCTCTCGTACTACGTTTCGCTATATGTCTTATCTCTTCTGTACATTTTATGTCAATGAAGATGTCATTTAATGTTCACACATGTTGTAACACAATCAATAGTATTAACATTAACGTTCATAATGACATTCATAATATCATTCATAATGGGATAAATTGGATGACGTTTATTTCTGGATCTTCCATTTATTTGTGTAATTATCCTTTCTTATGTATGATGTGTTCGTCTGTATGATGTGCTGGAAATAAAAAAAATGTTTGTAATAGTCTTCATTCATTTGCTATTTCATTTTTTTCAAATATAACGTATGAACTTGGTAGCAAAGATGAAATGTTTTAGCGAGCTCTCTGCTTTATTGCTCACCGGAGCATCTATAACTATTTAATTTATTAATGAATTATAAAGAAACTAACAATTATTTTGTTTGGTTGTAAGCGGTCATTTAAGAGAAAATAAAACAATTTAAGTATGAACTTAAAATATCTTGGAGACATGGCGAAAAATAATTGTATGTATTGTGTTCCATAAAGAGTGCCTTAGAAGTACTTCCATAAAACCACAACAATGCAAACTGAAAAACAGTCCATTTTATCCCAAATATAGCGTTTTTAGGAAGAATTGTAAAGAAAATATGTGTCCATTGTTGGCAGCGACCATCGCTGTATATGAGCTTTGTTGGCAGCGCACATCGACTGAGATGTGATAAAGGCGGAAATGCGGTATAATATTATTATTACACAACTGTTACTACGGAGCGAGAAACTGTGTGCTGTTTTGGCCCATCTAGGTAACAAATTAAATGTATTTAGTTCTAAATATTGTTTAATGTTTATAATAATCCAACAAAACTACACGAAGTTGTATATTCATAAAAATTATTAAAAATAATTTGACTAATAACTTGTTTTCTGTTTCCAATTAGTTTAACACTGCGAGGATTTTTTGTGGTTTAGCCAAAAGTTAGTGTGCTATGTGATGAAGTTCGCACGCATTTTGCGTTTTATTGCTATGTGTAACTGGCTGGTGTGGGTTCCTGTCGGACCTTACTCAATAGCCAAATTGGTTTGTGTGTTGCACTACGCCCTTCGAATATCAAAGGGGAGTGCTTGTCTTCTTTGCTCTATTGTGAGGACGTGTTGAGCTAATTGTTTTATCATTTCCGGATCATCGTTGGTTTAAGTGGCCTGATAGGCTTCGTTCAACGAAAGTTTCTTCCTCAGTACTTTCAATCGTTTCCGAAAGAGAGGGAGTGCTATGAGCCAGAACTTTGGTCTCTATCAGCTCAAGAGTATCCTTGTACTTCTGTGCTGTGGTGCACCACGTTGCCGCAGCGAAGGTGGCCACAGGCCGGCAACACGTTTTATAGAGTGACAAGCAAAGTTCCAAGGGGAGTGTAGGTTCCCTCCAAAGAGGTTGCTATAATTTTGATCGAATTCGCCTGACATGTAAATGCCAACGCATCCTTAGATCAAAAGTGACGCCTACGTAGGTTGCCTTAGATGCCCATGTTAGTTTCTGTGTGCCAAGTGTAATTTGGTTTGGTGGTGTAAAGCGATTATTGTGATTGTGTTTGCGGCGGCGACTTTTCCGCTGAAAAAGTCAAGTGGTTTTGTTCCGCCTACTTCAGTGTTCATCTGTTTTAGAAGCATTTTGAGTTTGCGGACTAGGATTATTCCTCTTACTAAGAAGGCTATGTAATCAGCATGAAGGAAGAGCCGTAATCGTGGTAAATGTGGAATGTCATTGACATATAGCAAGAACAGTTGCGGAGAGAGGAGGGATCCCTGAGAGACTCCGGCCAAGCTTCCTCCGCTTTGAGGACCTCACATTACCCACATTTACCACGACTGGACCGTTTGTGAGGAAATACTTAAACATTTCGATTTCGTCTCGTGTAAGGCAGCACCGAAGTTTTGGGATGAGTGTACTGTGTGGAACTTTGTCAAAAAGGTTTGCACCATGTCGAGATATATGACAGGTTCATCCTGTGTGAGTAACAGATCAGCGTAAAATTGCTGAGCCATGGAAAATGCTTGTAGTGAAGCGGAATGGCACGGTTTGAAGGCAAACTGTTCCTCTCGGATACGGTTCCGTGAGAGAGCAGTTAGCAAAATTCGCGTGAATACAAGTCTTTCGAGTACCTTTCCCATACCAAGAAGGAGACTGATTCGGCTGTGGCTGCAGCGATCGTGAGATCATTACCGTGTTTCGAAGTCATGGAAATATTTGCAAATTTCCGATTTTTCAGAAAGTACTGCTGTGTAATGCAGCTGTTGTAGATAAGCTATGTGCTTATGATCGGCAGGGCTTCCTTTAAGAACAGGATAACTTATCCGTTCAGGGCCCGACGCTTTGCGACTACGCAAGCATTCAATAGCAGTCGAAACGTCTTCCACTGTACAATGTGTAAGTGTGTTGGCGCTGTCATCGGTTCCTCCTCATCTACCGCCTGTGTAGTGTTGTTAACAAACCTCTCTTCTAGCATATCGGCGAAGAACTCTGCCTTTGCTTGCTCTGAGAAGAGGTATACGAGTATTTGTTTAACTTCAGCATTGTCGTCGCCACGTTGGTTGGCACAACGGCGGTTGCTGTTTTAGGTACTGACCTTAGCGCTTTTTTGGCGTTTAAAAAGGCCGTTACGAGAGTGATCGGAACCGATCTCTCTCATATTTTTTCTCCTCTCCTCAACGTGGTGGTTTTTTGAGCGCCCTTTTGAGGCGTTTTTCGCATTCTCGCAGCTGTGCGCAGAGCACCTAAACTGCTGCCATAATCGCCTAGCTTTGCGTTTTTCACACAGAAGCTCATCGACATCTGGAAGAAGCCTCTTGGGGCGGGTGCCAGAAAACAAGCGTAGCCTTTCGGTGGGCTGTTTGTATATGTTTTGTAAGTTTGTGTGAGCGTCTATAGATTCTGGTGAATCCATTGTCTGCGTGGTTTGTGCTTGTGTGTGTAGTGATGCAAGTTGTTTGCCAAACTCATCCCAGTTGTGGGACCCACTGCGTAGGGCCGCAGAAGGGGCGAATGGTACCTACTACGAAGGTAATGGGAATGTGATCGGAGAGGGAGAAGGGAATGGGTTTCGGAGTAGTGACTCGAATATTCCCTGATGTGAGTGCCACATCGATGATGTCGGGTCGGAAGCGAGGGTACGTGAGGAAGCAGGTGGATGAGGAGGGCGGGATAAGTGTCACCGTGTTGTTTGCTAGCAGGAAACTCGTGACTTGCTATTTGTTGTGTTACAGCCCCATTCCTCGCACTTGGTCTTCAGATCGCCCGCCTTAAACGTGCGAGGTGCTAGGGAGAACACAGTGTCGATATCGTCATCTAAGAAAGGATGATTTGGTGCTAAGTATGTTTGAGAATGTTTTTAAAGGATGTTGAAAAGTTTTAGCGCCTAGTAGTCTTGTCTTGAGTTGTCAATTCCAAACTGTGAATTTAATTATTTATTCGTTTATAGTATTTGATGTCCAGAATAATTCTCCATTTTTTATTTAATTAAAAACAATATTTGCAATAATTTACATTATAATTAAATATCAGGTGACCATCCTGACCTCCCAGCAGCTTATACAGCATGATAACGCAGTACAAATGTTAACAATTTCGCTCTAATCTTTCAAACGAGCCCTAATTTGTCTCTGTCTAATTTGAACAGGGAGCATAAAAATCAGTACCAAAGATTGAGGGCTTGACATGTCATATACTACGATATGTAACCACATACATGCAAAGAATATATCATGGGTCGTTCAAAAATGTTTTTAGAGACAGAAAATTTAGGACAATTAGTTGTTTTTTTTCATTTGCCGATTGTTTCTTTAATATTATTTCTATTGGCAAAAACATAATTTTAGTATAGAAGTTGGTACAGGACACGACAAACGTCTCTTTTCGTAATATTAGGAACATTGAAAACATTTTAAATTTCAAATTATTTAACCATATAAATAAAGAACGTGTTTACAGGGAAATACAGTTTTTCAAACTGTATTTAATGTGATGTAATACACCTCTAGAAATTATGCAAATTTTCTTAAGATTTCTTAGAAATTTTATACCTATAAAACAAGTGTATATAAATATTTCTTTAATGCAAGCATTGCGCTTTTTTACTGGCAGCATTACTCATTGTTTTTAAATGAAGTTCCCTCCAATTTCTGGCTTGTATATAAAAATATGCTAATTTAATTATTCTTAATTTGTTTAACAAATAACAGTATAAAGATCATCAATAAACAAAATATTGAAGGAAGTGACGCAACACTTATTTGGTTTTAATACTACTTACCACAAGAATGTAGTCATAACGAATCATAACTTGATTTAGATTTGAATTTACATTTATTCAGTCAAAACACTGTATGTGACGTAGGGGGGGGAGATTATCTACGCACGTTTTCTTGAGTTCCAGAATCCCTTCCTGTCATTTTAACTATAAATATTTGAAAGATAAGTAAAAGTTTAACATAAATAAATAAAAATAAATTTTAAAAATCGCATGATCAGCATTATTTGAAAAAATGTCATTTTTGTTTCTGAGTTATAGAAAACATATTTGCATCGGTACATGAATTGCAAGTATGATTTTTCTGCATTGCTAACAAAATAGCAACTCGCCCTTACCTCTATTTTTATCATTATAAACAAAAGGAGAGATCAACAAAATGTGGGCATAGTGAAGCAAAACAAGTGGCCATCTCAGCATTTGCTGAATGGATCAGGGAAATTGGACAAAAACCTGATCGAGATGGGGGTCATTGATCCGGAAGCTGAAGTACATTATTTGTTACAAACATAGTCTTTTAAAAAATATACAATACAAATGTAAAGTAATTCATTATATTGTTTTGTTAAAATCAATATTATATTCTTTTTGATAATCTATATAGTCTCTAGTTGTATAGAAACAGGTATGCAGCAAAGATATTTTACTTTTAACTTAAATTTGTGAAGCGACTTCAATTGTTTAATGTTATCTAGCAGTGCGTTGTAAAGTAACGTACATGTAATGTATGTGGATTTCTGATAGTGAGCTGTTGATACTGATAGTGAGTGTTGTAATTATAAATACCAGTATTGCCTGAAAATATGATCCCACCGTTAAATAAGTCACTTTTGACAAATATTACAGATTCGTAAATATATAGGCAAGGCAGTGGTAAGATTCCAAGCTCAATCAAGAAAGGTTGCAAGGGTAACGTGGATAGTTTTTATTTCATTATTCGAATAATTTTCTTTAGCAATCTAAATGTCTGAGTACTAGATGATGCGTTTCCCCAGAATATAATACCATATATCAGGCGTGAATGTACATTTGCAAAATCCACGCAACGAGCTACACGAAGGCTGACTGAATTTGATAGAATTCTGAATGCCTAAAATAATGAACTAATTTAGTGGTTAATATTTTTATATGTACATTCCATTTGATGTTTGACTGAATTAAAAACCTAGAAATTTTGTTACCTGAACATCAGCTAATTGCATATTATTCATTTTCAATGGAGCATGCGATTGCTGATTTGAAATCCGAAAATGCATTGAAACTGTTTTATCTTCATTAACTATTAATTTGTTATTGCAAAACCAATATGAAACTTTTAAAATCGTACTATTTATTTCTTTGTTTCGTTTTTAATAGACGACGGCATATCGTTTACGTGTAACAGAAAGAGGATAGGACCTAAAATCAAGCCTTGCGGAACCCTATATTCAATTGGTAAAAAAATTGGAAGGGTCGGTAAAGAATTGGACAACGGCCACTAGGTGACATTTGATTTGTTGTTGTTAACATGACCTCTGAAAGGCGACCATGAATTTACCTCTGTGATATTTGTTAGAGTCGTTAGGCGTTTTAAGAATCGAATAGTGTATGAAGTTAAAGTATCATGTGTTGTCACTCGGTTTGAATTTCACAGTGCCGTCACAAATCAGTTCTTATAGATTTTATCAAATCACCAACTTTGTACATTTATAGTACACATCGCATCCAGGAATATTCAGACCTTCTGCCTCCAGAGGTATCGAGTTCCAAAGAGAGTGATTTCTGGGTTGTGGTGGCTGCGAGTTCCTCCACAAACGTGCAAGTGTGATTAACTCCACTCACTCAAACTGCGGAATCGAATTGTACCGTCACGAAAACTACCGAATTGTGATGACAAATGTCTTACCTACAGCACCACATTTCGAAGCAATCCTATCGGTTTTTAATTTTTTGTTGCTTACGAAGTTATTTAATGCGAAAAGTCTTTTTTGCAGCGTGTTATTTTTAAGGATAAGTAATAATATGAAAAAACAACAAATTTCTATCTTCCTTCAGTGTTTAAACTTTGTGACCATCTCTGGATCCAGGAAATTATAACATATATCAAGGGTGACCAAATTACAAGACCTAAAGGGCACCAATTAAAACCGTTAATATGGTTGTAGACCTTATTTGCATTACGGGCGACCCACGCGTGAACCCGTATAGTTATTCTCGGCAGTGTGCCCCTGCTCTCAAACGGTGAGGAGAATGGGACCACGCGTGATATCAGTCCGTACCATGAACGACATTGGGATGATCTTGAATTATTGAATTTACTAGAAAATTACCTTAAATGTAAACTTCACTAATGTTCACACTAAGGCGGTGACGACGCCGACAGGGCACGAGCACTACTCGTTATGTTCTCACCCGTCAGGGACGCAGGGATGTTTGTAATAAAGTTTTGCGGCCACAATAAATGAAACCGCAGGCCGCATCGGCCCGAGGGTTGTCACTTCGACAACCCTGATATAGATTATACAATTGCATTCATATGTTTGATTTTATAATTGAAAGTACTACCGACCAATTACACATTCATCTAATGTCAGAAAAAGACTATGACAGAAATTCATCGAATTACAGAACAGAAAAAGTTATACGAGGGTTGCATTTTATATTTCAGGATTAGAGAACAAAAACAAATATTAATCATCGAAATTCACTTTATTGTTTCTCAAAATATTCCTCATGAAGATCTATACTCTTTTGCAAGCGTTTGAACCAGTTGTCGAAGCACTTTTGCCACTCTGAATGAGGTATCTCCAAAACATGCATTCTAAATGCAGCAATCGCTTCTTCAGGTGTCGAAAAACGTTGACCTCTCAGTTTGTTTTTTACGTACGGGAATAAAAAGAAGTCATTCGGTGCCATGTCAGGACTATTCGGCGGATGACGAAGCCCTTTACGGATTATCATCTCGACCCCACCCGCAGCTTTATAAGAAGGTCTATCATTTCTATATATATTAAAACCAGGTATCTTGAACTTATCGGTTGGGTGGAAAAGCGTTTCTGTAACGCATGCTATTTGTATTTCGTGGAAGAACAAAAAAAAGTTTCTAAATATATTATCTTGTTTACTTAAACCATTTGCGTTTCAGTTTAATAATTTTAAATCCGTGAGCTGGCCACGCTTCACTTTCCTAACGCAACCTGAATCATATTTCGGATTTGTGGTTATAGAAAATTCATAATCGGAGTAATCACAATACTTGTGATTGATTCGATTAATCTATTCATATCAATGCCTTGATTCGTGAACAGCGTCGTATTTTGAACGTTCTATTGAGAATTATTTAACGATCTTGTCCAAGGACCTGATCTTTCGGGTAGGGGAGGGAGTTGGGCATTGCTAAAGACTGGAGGTTGGCAGCATCTGGCTTGCTTGCTTTCATAACTTATCTTGATCTACACCTTGCGAACTATTCAGTACCTTGGCCTGGCCTGCGTTATATCTCGATCCAATTGCAGATTCATTTAGTTTCTTTTTTAATTCTGCCTTATAGAAAGAGCAACCACGATAATTCGTGTGATTTTGCTTGCAATTAGTACAGGAGAGTTTTTACTCCCTGTTTAGGACATGGTGGTGGTGATTGAGGCATTGAACGCATCTAGGGTTGTTAAAACAGTTAGCTTGCATATGGTCAAAGCAATGGCACTTTTCCATTCGATGGGGAGTCTAGTTTTTGTTCGTACAAAAACTCTAACTATACAGTAGTCTAACATATTTAGTTTTAGAATGGCTGTACCAGCCACATTATTCTCTACGTCTACCGCAACTATCTGAAGTGGCTTTCTGTTTTTACCATAAAATATTACTACTTTTAATACAGGGAATTTATCATTGAGTTCTTTTTTAAAATTATTGGCATCTAGATACTACGGTACATCTTTTGTTATAACTTCGAATGCCCTTAAATATGGGTCTTTAAAGGAGTATAACTCTATTTTCGCAAAATTTTCTAAATTACCTGAAGTCTTCAATGTTACTAAATTGCACTTTAAATTTCTTGTTACTGTATTTGACTTCAAAATTTTTAATTTCATTTTTCACAATGTCCTCTTTAAGCATTTTATAGTTAGCAATTCATCTTCTCTTTTATTATAATTTTGAATAATAATAGGGGGATTTTTACTGCTTTGAATTCATCATTTCCCTCTATGTCATCTAAATATTCAAATCTGTTTCCTACAGGAACGTTATAAAGCATTTGATTTACGTCTGCTTGCGAACGTTATTATCTTTTATCACGTACCATTTCACTAGAATCACTGTTTCTTTTAAGTATATATCTACCTTTTTTGGTTGAGGTGTTGGAAGTACGTTGAATTGCGCCCTGTCCGTGCTGCTCCAAGTTCTTTTTGGCTCTTTTGGTTTGGTGACTCCTCGTCAAGGTTTTGCAGTTCCGAAGGAGGTAGCAGATTCCGGCAGTGCCATGATGTAATTGCGGCGGTTGAACTGTTTCTGGTTGTGTTAAATCTTGCTGATGTGTGTGCACCCTGTTTAGCATTACACCCTGCTCTGGCAAGTTAACACTCAATTATGACTGGAATGGAATGTACCCAGCCTTATTTTGCGGCAACATTTGACCATTTTGAAATGCGAACATAGTGTTGTTTTCCATTGAGCTCGTATGAGAAGTCTCTCCAAACATTGAGACTACCCGGTTTGTTGCGTCCATTGCCATTTTTATATGCTGCCCCGTACCGGGGCAGCCATTTTCACACATTACACTGACCTAGTTTAAGGCCAAATGTCCCGACACTAGTACAATTTGTGACCACCACGTGGCAGCACCAAAATAAGTAAAATTTACTTTACTGATAACATTTGCACCGATGGTCCGATTTTCGATCTGTAAACGGCATTTGACGCCTTTTTAAAATAGAATTATGCTACAAAGCTCTTTTTCCAAAAATCTAGCAGAAATTCAAATTTGAAATTAGTTCTCAAACTGGCGCAAAAAATTAAAAAATGTGGGCTTATAGCCCGATGGCGACATGCTTCCTGAATCCAACGCCGTGACAATCATGCAAATCGGAGGAATAGGAGCGTTGTAAACTGAAATTTGGGGAAACACCTCGCCCCCCGCCGCCTTCCATGCGGTTGCGTCACACACCCGTCCGTTGTGGGCCGTCTGTCGGCGCGGCGGCACGGCCAGGCCCGGCGCCGTGCGGCCAGCCCTGGCGGAGGAGGCGGGTCTTGCGGGAAAGGCAAGACAAACAATATACAGTGAAGCTAGGGACATTATACGTCTCGTTATTAAGAAATGTAATGAAAATAATTGGAGCGTTCTTTACCATACGCTGCGTAACAGCAATTTTCGGGTAGTAAACTGTACTGGAGTATCTGTTCGAACTGTGACATCAATAAAAAAAAAAGGATTTGAACCCGGCGGGACAGCCTTAAGTACTCCCGTTAAGAAAAGGCTATATTGTGAAGATAAAAAAATTTCACATTGATGGCATTTACTTATTGCTTTTTTGTTTTCCTTTTTCCCGCATGATGTTTTAATGTTTGCCTATGGATACTTGGTGTAATATTTTTGGGACAGCTAGTAGCTGCAGATTCGGCGGGGGGAGGGTAGCTGCCAAGAACATCGAGCGCATTCCTCAGCCTCGCAATCAAGTCAGTTCCCAACTATAAGAATAAGGTAGCTCGTGAATGAACAGACGCAGTAGACAAGTGGACGTTGAGCAGGAAGTGTAAAGCGGAGAAGGGCACTGAGTAAGCGATCCAATTAGTGAACTTAGTGTGTGCATTCTCTACGTTGTCAATTTGGGAACCAACTGGCTTTGCATACTGCAATTTCTGCAGATAACGTCTTCTAGAAAATCCACTTTTTCTAAAACAAAGAAAATGGAAGGGAAAACACGCTCAAACGCAAGCAAATATCAAGGAGTTATCCAATTAATCATTACACTTTATTCATTTACGTGATCTCTACGAAAGACGTGCCAGGAATTATTCCCTTCAAAATTTAACATATTTATTTTATATCAAAATAACTTACCAAGTAAGCTGGGATAAGTCAAGATTCCTAATATCTTATTTCGATGCTTGTTACGGCGTTAGAGTCAGGATGCAGCTCGCCAGCTCGCTATTTTACCACCTTTTTAAATTTGTCCGAAAATACGAAAACATTTTTAAAATTAGGGGGTGCGTAACGCAACGGAGGAGGGGGAGGGGGCGAGGTGTTTCCCCAAATTTAACTTTACGACGCTCCTATTCGTCCGATTTTCATAATTGTTACGGCGTTGGATTCAGGAAGCATGTCGCTATTGCGCTATGAACCCACATTTTTAATTTGTTTCTCGAAAGTTTGAGAACTAATTTCAAATTCGAGATTTTGCTAGATTTTTGGAAAACAGTCTTCGTAGCGTAAATTGTATTTTAAAACGGCGTCAAATGCCGTTTACCAAATCGGACCATTGGTTCAGACTTTATCAATAAAGTAAATTCCCTTGTGATAGTACTGTGATCTATTGAATTTTCCTACAAATATTTTTCAGTGCATTAACTTAATGGCTTGTTGCATACACTTTTACAAAATAAATAAATGAAAGAACAAGTAAAACCTACACCTAGTTTTAGTAGTAGACACTTCCACGATTACTATCAGCGCGTCGATAACACAGTAACCTCTCTGGTAGTAGTAGAAAGCTTATTGCGAAGAGTGATTCTCGCAAGGGTGTTACCCCGACAGAAGCCGAGTTCGAACGTATTACTTTTCCTGGACAAACATCTGAGACGGTGAGATATCAGTGTCGGAAGTCAAGGTTATCGACTTGCCCCCTAAGAAGCGAGTCATATGTTTGCACCGCGAATCTGACCCACCGCTCACCCCTGAGCCACACGTCACCTTCGGTCTACCGCTCCTTTTCCCTGAGTGAAGAAGTGAGAAAAATAACAGCTCTTGGTCTCTAAAAATGTAGAGTATGAAATTTAACAAAAGTAACATCATCTGTTTAGAATTACACAAAATATAGAAATTTGAAATCTGACGATTAGGATTAGTAAAACTCAAAATAACTTGAATACAAATATTTAATCAAGACTAGAAGAAAATAGAAATAACTTTCAAGAAAAAAAGGCTTATGAAATGAAATATATCTTAAAATACATTTACCTAAAAATAAGCAAAATATATATTTGTTAAAATTGTTAATTTTTCGTCCTTTTTTACCTTTATTTTAAAAAATTACAAATGTTAGAATAAAACAGGCGATTTCCTTAACATCCGATATCTAGTCATTTCAAAGAACCAAATTTATATCGAAAACGTGAATGCCCTTTCTTTGAATTCGTATGTAGAACTTTAGAATATTCATTTGAGGTTCTCCAGTGAATCAGTGAATTCAGAAAAAATCAGAAAGAATTTCGGAATTATTATAATAAAAAATATAAATTCAGTTTTGTAAAATAGAAAATATTGGTCGTTTAGTTATAAAGTACGGATCAATACTCCATCCTTTCCTGGAACTTGGCCTCTGATATTGACATCCGATGTGCGACGAGTTCTGCGAGGCGCAGTTCGCGAACGGGGTTCGCTGCTTCGACAACCGAAAGCCAGTCGGCGGCCGGGCCACTGGCGTGACCGGGAGTCGGAGATGCAGACCGGCTGAAGTCGGAAATCCACCTGCGGAAGTCTCCTTGCAGCCAGTAGCCGCGGCATTGGAGGGTGGAGGTTGCGGCGATGGGAGGGGAGTTGGGGTTGGGGCGAGAGGGGCATCGCCGGCGCCTGCCGGAAGAGCCGGCTTCACCGCAGTTCCGGTGCTTCGTCTCCGCCTCGAAGCGCTTTCACGGCGCTCGGAATATTTTAAAATTAAACAAGAGTGGGAGCGAATAAATAAAAACAGACGGCTCGCAAAGAAAGCGGCGGAGGCGCCTTGCCGAATTACGCCACGCGCAACATTGATTGAGCGGTGCCGAGGCGAGCAGCCGTAGCCGCCGCCATTAGGAATTCGCCGCCATCACCACCGCCGTCCCCGCCGACATGATGTCGCTACCACCACATTTACCACTACCAGATTCCCTCCTCCTCCGCAAACACTTTCGCCACCGCCACCACCCCTGGCACCGATACCGCCGTCGCCTCCTCCATCACATTGTCATCGTCGTCGCTACCGCCACATCCATCACGATTAGGACCTCGCCATGAGCGCAGACGCTTCTGCCGCCTTCACCACGGTCTCCGCCACCGCCGTGCCCATCGCCACCGCCGCATTCAGCACTACAGAGCTCCCTCCCCCTTCGCTATCATCCGTGCCGACGGTTCCGCCGCCATCACCACTGGCACCGATACCGCAGTCGCTTCAGTGACCGTCTCCGTTGCCAGCACGTCGCAGTCGTTACCACAAAGGTTTATCAAAGGTCCATCCCCTACTGCAGGGTCCCTCCCCCTATGCCATCAGTGCTTCTGCCGCCATCACCACTGCCACCGCTGCCGCTATCACCTGCACATCTGACGACGCCAACATTATTGGTATCATATCCGGTACTTTACCGCCATCATCATCGTTATTGTCTGTTTAATTCTCGTCATCATCATCATCATCATCATCATCATCATCATCATCACTGGCACTGGCATTCCTTCCACCATCGCAGCGCCGTTGCAAACGCGTCCATTACTACAACGACTCCGCTCCCTTCGCCTTCATAAGCGAACATTCTTGCGCAGCTATCACCACTCCCACCGCCGCCGCCCCATCACCAGCAGCCCTCTATCACAGTCTCCGTTTCCGTAATAGTCATAACTGTTATCGTCATCGTAACTCGATACTCTGTTAAAGCAACTTCACTTCCGTTCCCTTTCTTTCTTGCTCACTTCCGCACCGTCTCCTTCCCAATTCGATTTCATTTAACTTCCTCATTCCGCCCAGTTCCATCGCCCCCGGCCCGGCTCTCGGTCTTTCTTCTTCGGGCCTCACCGCACTTCAGTCCAGCTCTCGACGTAGGCGGAGGCACAATGGCGCACTCGCAGAGACGCGGGAGAACGATGGAGAGAATGGGGAGTGCGAGAAGACGCCCTTGTTTTCATCACTGCCTTCGGCTCACACCCTCTGTTCCCTTCACGTCCTTTCCTTTCAACATCACTGCCTGGTTTCTCGTACTTGATACTCTTCCCATTAACCGCTCTCCCGTTCGTTCTCTTTCGATCTGCATCTTGGCTCGCGCCCGCCACCGCCACGCCGTAGCCGACGCCACCCTCGACCGTTGCTGCCTCCGGCCCCGTTGCTCGCGACTTATCGCTCACCGCCGCCAACCTCCCTCCGCACCAACGCCTTCACTTCCGCCTCCAACTAACACACTTGCCACGACCACCCCGCCCCCGACGCCCTTTCTCCCCGCCGCCATTTGCCGTCGCCACCCCCTCACTGCGCCTGCTACGTCTGGTCACGCCTCCACCATCCTGGCCGATGCCGCCCCTCACCTTCCGAAGGCGGCGAAGGCCTCCTTCAATTCAAGCGGCGCAGCCCGTCGCCTTCAAGGCACGCGGCGCGGCCCCAAGAAGCGCCTGTTGCGGATGAAGGAGGAGACGCAGGCGCCGACGCGGGCGGACAAGGGGACGTGAGACGGCGGAGAGCGAAAATTGTGCGGGCGGAGGGGGTTAACGAAATTTGCATAATGATCGTGCTCAGGATATGACCATCGGAGGCCAGAGAACTTTCTTTTGGTAATGTGATGAAGATGAGAGAGAAAAAGTTTATATTTAAAGATAAACAGAAAAGAAACTATTTCTTTTAAGAAAAAGCATTAATGAACCGAATAGTTGCGAATGATCAGGTGATAGTGACACTGAATACTGACATACTGAAAAGACCAGGTAAAGTAATCCACATCGCAGAAAAATTATTTTCGAATTTGCCCTATTCTCCTGGTCGAAAATTAAAGATTAAAATTCTTGAAAGAAAAAAAATGGAGATATTTATAGCTTTCGTAAAATAAGAATAAGTAAAGTTATGTGATAGGTAGTTAGAGAAAATTTAATTTAGCTCTTAGGATTGGTCATTTTGCCCCTGGAAATAAAACAATATTCCAGTTGAATGCGGAAATCTTTCATAAGTTCATCGAGGGAAGTGAAGTACAATGAAATAAAATTTTTAATTCTTTCAGTGGAGAAGTTTAGAAGAAAAATTAAGGTGGTATGATGTTGCAGAAATGCAGAAACAAGACGAGGAGAATAAAAAGAACATGCAAAATATTATCTTAGAGTGAAAAAATGACAAAACGTAAACTGCACCAAGGACAAAAGCCAGAACAAGTGTGAAAAAACATCTCTTTAAGTCTTTGCAGTAATGACTACCCAGCAACTAGAAATATTCTGGTCTTTTCCGACTCGGCCAGAACACGAAAGCCAAGATCGATGCGGTAAAAAAGAGAGAAAAAGTTGCCTGCGGAGAAAAGGAGTCGGTTGCGACCCCGTCAGAAGCGCTGATGTTGGCCCTCGCCCGGAGAGAGCGCTGAGCCCGTCACCACTGACGCCCCCTCGCACACAGTCGCTTCGCTCTTACACCACCACCACCACCACCACTCCACTCGATCCTATCGCCATCACTATCTCCACCACTACCACCCCAACACTAGAGTATGTGTTCATACATATCACCACCACCAACACTACTCCCATCAAATTCATTCAACCTTCCACCACTACTTTCCAGTGGCGGATCCAGGGGGGGGGGGCATGCCCCCCGCAACGGTCCCGGCTTCTCGTTTATTACCTTTCTTTATTTGGCAAAATTTATTTAAATACTTATTTAGGTATAATTATGTAATTATTTCAAAAATCATATGTATAGTATCATAAATACACTACAAAAATAATATCCAATACAACAAAAAATGTTTATTATTTACAAAAATCTATGATGGCCCCCTCCAAAATAATCGGCTGGATTGGCCCATGCTACTACCCCACCATCCCCATCGACGTCACCACCATCTACACCCACGTTACGATACCGATCAGCACCATCTACTTCACCACTACCATCAGCATCTCACGAATTAACGAAAAAGGGAGTGCAATGATCACTCTAAATTTACATTTGTAGAGGTAGGGAGAAGTTTGAAAACTGAAGATGTTGATTCTTTGAGATAGTTCGCTGAGTATTATAATGGTGTTATATATTAGTTGAAGTTGATATGAAAAAAAATCTAAGAGAATGACTGAAAGTTACTACTCAATACTACGTCGAACCGATCAATACGGGCTTTGCCCTTAAACATAAACGATAACAAGTCTTCGTGGTTTCATTCCCTGTCAAAAAACTTGCCTTTAAATTTCTCTTCAAAATCATCTATCGTGTCTTAAACAGACTTTAGAGACATTGACGAGAGAAAAATATCTCATAGTATGTATCAAAGAACTGAAAAGAGAAATTTTCAAAAAATCCTGTCACCTCCACTACCTGGTGACGTTTATTTGCACCCGCATATCGGCGGCGCGTGGGCGGGGAGTGGACCGGTCGAGTGACAGAGGCTGGTCCAGGAATAACAGAAAAGCAGGCGCCGCCGCAAAGAATTTAATCCGCCGCGACTAGCGAATAAAAAGCTGCTCGCTCTCGGCTCCCTCTTGCGAGCGCGTGTCGGGGGCCCTTTCCACTGGTCCCTGCCCCGCCCTTTTTGATCGCTTTAACGTAACACTGAGGAGGAGATTGCAATCATTCTACTAGAATTATTTTTATATCGCCTTCACAGAAAAGTAAAAGATGGTATGAATGGGTGAAAACCAGAATGGTATAAGTGACATTTTATAAATTCTGAGAAAAACGTGTTTATGTTGGGCTATATTTCAGTGGCAATGTATTTTCTTGGTTTTAATGAACAATTGAAATGCCGTGGTTTTAGTGATGAAACAAAGCACCACAACTTTATATGAATATTGACTTAAATAAACAGATTTCTTTGAATTCATAAAATGTCACTTACACCGTTCTGTTTTTCACACTTTCGTGTGAGGATTGGGGCATAAGTCTAGGCAACTATTTTTTTTGAGAAAACGTGTACGGAGAGAAAATACACACGAAGCACATACAAGCGTAACATACACACGAAAGGACAAAAAAGGACATATAATGCCATGCCAAAATTGGGTTTCTCATATTTATTAAGGAATTTGATATGACTATTGGTTTCATGTGTCAAAGCATTTTAGCATATACCAGATCAAACGATTCCAAATATTTTACATACCCGTTCAGAATGCCCGATTTGGCATCTGCTCTATTGCCGTGGCAAATCGGTTCTCAGTCACAGGTAGTCACGTACTTTGCCGATTACTGATTGTCACGCGTTCTCGCAGAAACTCTCCTGCCCTTCTCGCGACTGTCCCATATGGAAGAGCATTATTAAGAAGAGCTTCCACCAATTCCTCGGTAATTCTGAGGCATTCCTCCCCTGGAGAACAGCTGTTAGGCGTATGAGCGCTGCTCTAAACGATTTACATTAATCTCGCACGCCGAGCCGCGGCGGCAGTCACCTGATTTCACATTGCTCCCTCAGATAATACACACAGAACCAATTGTTGTTGTGGACACATATTAATTCAGCATTTATTTCACGCGACAAATAAAATGGTTGTGATCTGATAACATTTATTTTAGAAAAATAAATAGTTACCGTGAATTCTGCCCCAACCCTCGAATAATAATTGGGGGCAACCTATCTAAAAGAATGAACTTCTCCTTTCACTCTATAATGGAAATTTATAGTAATAATTTCACACAGTTGTTAACACATTCACACGCGGCAATGCATATCGTGTCGCGGGTCATGGTGACGTGGGTAGTGCTGATGGCGATGGTGGTGACGAGGGTGGAATTTGGGGCGAAGTGGCTGGGGATGGAGGGAATATGACAGGGGATGAAGGTAACGGGGGCATTTCACCTTGCTGTATCCGGTATAGTTCCTGCGACGTATGAAAGTTTTGGACGTGCTGCAATTGGTTGCGTTTTAATATAGACTCCAAGGGAGAGTATTATTTCTACATTTCGTATTATTCAAGTGTCTTGACACACTGATATTTTTAATTTCTTTTATAAAATAAATTATCGGTCATTTTGCTAAGAAAAGCTTTGTGTCTGCGGAACAGTTTGTCGACTATTTGTTTCGCTTCATAACCACAATCTTTTGCCTCTGTGAGACCAAATGATAAGCATAATGCTCCAGAAAAAAGAGAAAAATCGGCTGTGTTAGGATACAATTGAAGAAAAGCAAAAATGTTTCATCTGATCAAGGATGAATTACTGTAACGACAGTCTGAAATCAAAGCTCAGCAAAATGCTGACAATGTCTCCTGTCAATGACATTTAAGAACTGCAACGCGTACTTTGGGGTGTCCAAACGGGCTTCATACGTTCCAGCGGTGTCTCGTGTCTCAGAATTATGAGTTTTTTTGCAAATAATTTTATGAAGAGGTATTGGTTGAGTAATTCTACAACTCAACAAAAGGCTTTCTAGGAGAATCCATACCCCTGAAACCAGTGTGTCTGACGACAAAATGGTAGTTATTAATATTATTAAGAGAAACACAATGGCATTGATTTTTGCACCTAAAATTATGCAACTACTATAATATAAAAATATAATTTTATATTAGATTATTACAGTTAAAATATTGCTATAAAATTACTATTATAAAACGCCTACTTGAGAGAGGGAACATAATCTTCATATGGTTTTATTCGGATGCGAAGTCAAGTTATAATATTTTTTTAAAACTATATTGATCTTGAAAACATGAATGTTTATCACCAGAATTCATAATTTCGTCAATTCATAGTGTTAGTAAGTAATTACAAGTAACTGAAAAAATTAATTGAGACAGAAATGTCTCTGAAGCCGATACGTCTTCCAATGTTCTTACGTTTATGAAAATAAATTCTTTCAATACAGATGATATTTATGCCTTTTTTAGTTTTGCGATTGTTTTCTTGAAAGGAATCCTTTAATATGGCAATGAAATTGAATAATATTTCTAGGAATATTAAGAGAAGATACTGAAATCTTTAACACTGCAAAACGTGTAATCATTTTAATTTTGTCAAAACAATTAAAATTTTATCCTTTGCTTTGCTTTTATAAAAATATCAGTATTTAATTATGGAATTTGAAAATCACGAATTTCATACTACTTTTTTAGTTTCTATTAACATAAAAATGTGATATTTTCAATCAAATACAAAAATTCTCATCGTTTCTCATAACTCTAAGAGCCTACGAGTTTTGTATAAGTATTCACAACGGAAAATTCAAGTAACATACATTTTAAAAGTTTGTAATCTCACTGCCAGCTTAAAAATATATTCAAAAGTATATTGATATTAATGTTAAACTTAAAAATATGTGAATAGAGTAAATTAGCATACAAAGTCAGCCTTTAACATATTAATGGGTGATATAATTTTGTGCATATTTTTAATTATTATTATTTTTTATTTTACATTTTTCATACAGCAAGACAAGCGCTTTTTTAAGAGTGATTAGAGGAGCAACATAGCACGCATAGTGCTAAGAGTTACAAATAGGAGAGCGAGGATACCTCAATAACCTATAATTATTGTATGCGATGAAAATGGAAAAATAGGGGTATAGGTAGGGAGAAAAAAGTTACAAAAAGTAAGTTTGGGAAATCAAGCGCTTCTCTTTATGGCGGTTTAAATTTATATTTTGGGAATCTAGATTGAATACTTCGGCGTTCTTTCCTAGGTTGAATATGGAAGTTGCAGACGAGGAAGACGAGAAAGAAACAAAAATATTTTAATGGTGTCTGATATAATGGTCAATCGTGTGACGAACAAACTGAAGACGGTGTTGCTTGTTTAATACGTACCAAGACGCTTTTACAGTAGTGCGTAGGATTTTATTTTGGAATGTTTTTACGTACCGAAGGGGCAGGTTCTCCCCAGACCGGACAAGCTTATGTAGGTATGGGGCGAATGGTAGTTTTGTAAAGTAATAGGGAGAGATATGTTTTAGAAGCTGACTTTTTGCTTATTAAATTATACAATTTGAAATGTTTGGCCTGTGCCTTATTATATTTACTTAAAATGTACTGTTTCCAAGTTAGACTGGCGTCAAGGAGCACTCCTATATATTTTATCGGTTTATTTGGAGGATTCCAAGGCACGATTTGATCATTAACATATATGAGCGTGGGATTGCTGATGCGCCGAGTAGTGAAGTTGCTCGTTTTGAACAAAACCAGTTTGCGTCACGAACCACGTGACCACATCACGGGCACTTCGCTTGAAAAGCCAGACCGGTCGCTGGTCGCTACGTTGCATGGAGAGCGAAAAGTGTTGAGAAACATGTTTGAAAGCGGCGTAAAGAAGTAATTTTCAAAGGTGACCACCAAAAAATTAAACGATGAAGGTATACAAGATACAATATTTAAAAGATATGCTTCATGTATATGATTGAATGACTTGGTACAAGGTAATTTTGGTATCTTGCAGCAATTTTGGTATCAACATTCCCGCTAATATTGTGACGTAATCTGGTGCTCATTGGTTGAAGTCGGCAATCTGGCAATCTCATTGGTTGAAGTCGGATACGATACCCAATAGCTCGCCCGCCTCTTGCCCTCACCGCCTCACGCGGAGCTGGGATGGAGTAACGACAACGAGTTGTGGGCAGCAGAGAAACAAAACACGAGGGAGGCTCTGTTGCGAGTGCCGGGGGAAGGGGCTCCTGCAACAAAGCGCTGTCGCTGAGCGGAAGGCTGAACGAGGCACGGGAGCAAGGCCAGTGAAGGAAAAGATAGAAGCGAATGGATTTTACACAGCATAAAATGAAGACCACATCAACCCAAAGGATCACGTCGGGCGAACAATAGGAGCTGATAAATACTGGGCATTTGGAAATCAGCATGTATGAATAAATGTGATATCGCTTACAAAGGGGGTTTTGAAATTAATGATACTCGTAACAATCACAATCTGAATAATGTAAAGGATTTAAATGAAGACATTTATATGTATAGAGATATTAAAGATGAATTGCAGGAAATGTAAGTCACGAACGTAGAAGAAAATAAAGTTCAATTAGAATTTGACGTTAGCTTTATTTTACTAGTATGATTCATATTACTCGCCAACATCTCTGTCTAATTAAAAAATTGAAATATTATTGAATTCTCAAATAGTTCGTTACATAAATTTTAATGACAGTAAACTACTTATAAAATTAAATACATTTAGAAATTCAACTCGTATGAGTTGAAGGGTAACGCATGTTACAGTTACGATTGCAATGACTATACATCTGCTATTGAAACAGACGTATTTTACTTTTAAGCACATTTCGCTGCAGCCGAAACTGAATATTCTCGCAATAACGTTCAAAGAGTGTTTCATGTTTATAGTGAGTACAGTAGCGTGAAAACATAAGAATTAATTCATGAATTTATTAAACTGTTTACTTTAAATTCGCAATGTTCATTATTAATACTCATTTGTTGGATAATGAAATGTAAATAATGAAGGTAACCGTAAAAGCACAATTACTTGTAATTCAGTGAACTAATTATTAGTTGTTACAACTGCCTTATTTTTACTTCCTAGTACACAGAACGAATATGCTTGCTGCATTAGCAAAGAAATGAAGTTTAATGAAGATAATGTCAGAGAACAAATATTCGAATAAGCATAAATGTTGAGAAGAATTTTATATTAAAACAACTGGCATTATCTTTTGATAACCGAGCGAAGTGTCTAGTTCCGAGTTCAATCCGGGACGACCATCTTGCGCGGGGATATTCGTGGTTAACGTAGAAGATTATATTTTTCAAAATAAGCACCAACAGGACTCGAGCAAACATTCCATCCTAAAGAAAAAAAACAAACAATTACTTGAATCCAACATTTAGTGTTCTTGCTACTCTTATTTCTTAGTGTGGAAAGATAAACTAATATCTAGAAAAGTCTTATTTTGTATTTTATGGCATGCAAAATATACGTCGTATCTCTTAAAGAAGCTGTGGTGTGTTATATGTGCGCCTGAAAATCTAAATCTGTAACATAATTTCCTACATCTGCCAGATTGGATCATGCACTTTGTGATACTGATGGAAGGTAGAAACCTTTTGTTTGCGCACCATTACAAATGTGAAAGAAAAGTGTCCGAAAAATTGTGTGTACAATGGATATGGTAAAAATGATTTTTTTACAAAATCTTTTAGAGAACATCTGCATCATGAAATAAAAATTTAAAAACCGATCGGGTCGCGATAAAACGTAGTGCTATTGGAACAACACATGACGGTACAATTCTGTAGTTTTCGCGTCGCGAATGCGGTTTCGCAGTCTGTGTGGGGTTAGCAAGGGGGCATCCGCTCTCGCAGAATTGTGCAGGAAGTCGGCCCTACGCAATCCCGGGCAATGGCCCGCTCGGGAATTCAAGATTTGTGGAGGGTGAAGGATACACAACGTTGGGGATGTACAACGTTGGCGATTTGGGAAAAGCTACGGAGATCAATTGTAAAGACATTGTCAGGTTCTACTAAATTCACGCTTAACCATTAATAAAAAATACTGATTGGTTTCGAAGAGCAAGTGTCATAGAAAAAAATATTTTAAAAACAAAAAGGAAAGGATAACATGAATATATGATATTAAAGAGAGGACCATATTGAAGAGATAAGATCGAGCTCTCCTCTCCGTCGCACATCATTGGGAAATGCTGGCAGGGGCACGCCGTGCGCACGCACGAAATATTCTGGAACACAATGAACCGAATCTTTGATACATATGCGGTTGGATTCCGAGGACGCGGTGTTTCTAAATGACTATACCAAATATCAGAGGAAGTAACTCCGATTCCTTTAAGGAGGTGGTAACCAGAGGCAACAGTCTTAAATAGCGAAAACTTTTCTCCTGGTGGACCTAACATGACCTCCCTAATTGGTTTGTGATCCCCTATCAACCGGAAGTTCAACTATAACAATGAAGGAAATTTTGAAAAGCAGGTTAGGAGGTAATATCCAGGAGGAACACAATAGATAATAGATGATGATAGATTCTACATGCTAGACGCTAGATAATAAATAACAAAAGATAAATAGATAATAGATAAAAAGGTAACAAGAGAAAATTAGATAAACAGGCAAACAGATAAACGAATAAACAGATAAAAAGATACATGGGTACATGGGAGAGGCTCTGAACAAACTGAACTGGACAGAAAGCCCAAGAAACAAACTATTGGGGGATGTGAGAACAACGATAATGACAGTCGACAAATGAATAAGCATTAAAAATGGGTCTCTGACATTTAACCCAGGCATTCACAGGACATGGATACTTTAAGGCATACCTTAAAAGATTCAGAAAGACAGAAGACGCGGTATGCTTCTACTGCAGCCAGGAAGTGGACGACGCCGAACATACGCTGTTCCATTGCCCGAGATGAGACACGCTAAGACATCGAATGATACGGGAGGTCGAGTGTAATTTCTCACCAGAAAACAGTTACACTAATGATCTGTAACAAGGCAAAGTGGACAGCAATAGAGAAATATATCACCGCTATTCTCAAGAAGAAAGAAGGCGAAAGAAAACAGTCCAAGCTGAACCTGAATAGCATGATCATTTATTGAATCGACTCGACTCGACTTTAATTTAATTTAATTTAATTTAATTTAATTTAATTTAATTTAATTTAATTTAATTTAATTTAATTTAATTTAATTTAATTTCATTTCATTTCATTTCATTTCATTTATATATTTATTTAATTTAAAAAAATTGCCAAGAAAACTCATCAATTGTTCTCGCAAACGGATTCCGTGAAAACGATTTTATCGGTCTACATTTCAGCATTTCAGTGAGATTGAAGATTCAATGACATGCCAATGTTTAGGAATCGATACGGCCAATATCCATTATGACATCTGTGTGAATTTGATTTAAAAGATTAAATGAAACCATTCACATGAAATATCAATGATTGTGATGTTAAATCAGTGTATGTAATCAGTAATCAGTAATCAATGTATCAGTGTCCATCTGTAACCAATTTTTTGGTGCTGAATCTGTTCTCGACAGAATGATAACGTCTCCACGCGCGATGTTGATTCTACTAGCTTAATTTGACTTATTGCGTCAGGTAAAATAAGTTTCGCTTCAACTCTCAATTTCTTTACATTTGATCTATGATAAATATTAATGAAATGATAGTATTTTGATTCTGAGTCTAAGATGAAGATACTGTTTCATGTGAATCTGTCTCAAATGCTATTCTGGCACAGATCAGAATTTTGTGAGATACTTTAATAAGGTAATTAATTTACCTTATATTCCTGACTTGTAGTTAAACTTCAAAGAAAACGTCAGAGGAGGGTAGCATGGACAAAATGGGAAAATGTAACATCTGTTTTTTTCATTGCAGACAATTTTTATTTTATTACAATTGTAGATTGACAATCAATACTGCTTTCTCAGGAGTAGTTGTCATTGTTTATATAATTTTTATTACAAAAAACTAGGAACACAAACTCAAGAAAAGCAATTAGCTGAATGTAGGTGTTCTCCCTTGAGTACTGACAAGAGAACAGTTACAACATGTTATTTAAAAACAAAGTACCTGGAAAAATGAAAATTCTTACATATAAGATTGAGTTCAATCACACAATAAGTTACTTAACAAATGCACGAATCGCTTCGTTTCCGTTTTGCGTATACTGCTTTTAACAAGCCTTGTACGAAAGATGTTTCGCGCACGCTTTGTGATGTTTCGCATATTATTAGTGAGAATGAAAAAATAAACTATTTTGCACACGGAAAAAACGAGAAACCGTATTTCACTCGTGGCGTATTAAAATATAAATTTTATAATATTTGTCCTTACATTTCTCCATCGGAAAATCTCGAGGCGACCCAAACAAGGAAATGTGTCAAAAGGTAAGTTCAACTACATATGGGAACAAGAGAATATCAATGGATTTTAATTAACATGTATAATTTTTAATTACAGTAATTGTGAGGTGCCAAAAACGACGACGCTGTTAATTGTGACGTTACAATATTAATAGTAATAAAATGTTAATTGTTTTAGTATTTGAAACCCCTAATGATAAATTTATTATAATTAAAATTTATTACGCCCACTATAGCATTCACAAAGTTATTACACCGTATATTGTTTATCAAAGTATTTACTTTAACCATAAATATACTAAAAACATTTTCGGAGGAACAAGTGTTTCAATCAAGACCTCCTAGAAGGATTTTATCCCTCCCCCCGTCTCTCTCTCCTTCTCTCTCTCTCTCTCTCTCTCTCTCTCTCCCTCTCTCTGAGAGGCGAATTCGTGCGCGCTGAGATAATTAATTCGTCTTCGCAGCGCTCCCTGAAACACAATTACATTTAGGAGGCGCCGCGTCCGAACGTGACGGGGCGCTCCTTTGGTAAATTTCGCCCCGCGGTTTATGACGTGCGGCATTCGGCTCGTCGCTGCGAATCGCGCATTCAGGCAGCGCGGCGCGCTCGTATGTCAGCTTTTAGTCTATCCGGTTCAATTCGTTCTCGGCTCGGCCCATTCGGTTCATCTGTTCGGTTCCGCCTCCGGATTCGAGGCACGCCCCTTGCTCTGAGCCTGCAGCCGCCGCCACCGCAGCGCTGCCGTCGCCCTCGGCCCTCTCTTCGTGAAACGACGGCTGACTCGACGAGAAAGCCCATAGTTCCTGCACCCCTTCGGTTTATTCCTTCCACTTATCCTATCTCTATTCGTTATCAGGTTCCTTAATCTCTTAATCTTCCTCCCTTTGTTTTTCGTTGTCACCTGCCTTTTTTCCCACGTTTATTGTTTTCCTTAGCCACGTGAAATGTTGTCCCAGCATCGATAACCACACTCTTCACACTATTTAAGTGCTGGTAGGATGGTCACACTCGACAAGAAAGCCAGCAGCGAGGTATCTTTGAATTCCTGCACGCTTTTGGTTCAATCCTTCCATATATTCCATTTCTATTCGTTCTCTGGTTCCTTACATCCCTTAATATTTCTTCCTTATGGTTGCTTTGCCACATTCGTAGTAATTCACATTTCGTATTTTTCGCGCATTTATTGATTTCATGAGCCGTGTGAGAATCTCCCAGCGTCGATAACCACGCTCGTAACAATATTTATGTACTGCAAGCTTTACAAACCCTTGCCATTTTTATTCTAAAATTGTTGGACTTAGCGACAAACACTCAAATAGAAACAAAATTTTATATATTACAACTGGAAGATATAGTGAAATACAAACAAAATTATATATGCTCCAGGTGGGATTAGAAGACAGTACCTCTGAGACAAGATACCAACGGCTCTTTCCCCTTATCAATCTTGGATTTTCAGGTAGTTCCTTGCTTATTTTTTTACGTATACGTCCAACACTAGTTGTATACATAGGTACAAGGGAGCCAGGCTGCAAATATTACCTTTTCACCTACTTAGATTCAACGATCTTTTTTTCAGCCGACACCCGGTTACACCTCACGTCCCGATGGAACGCATATTCGATCATACACTAGGCACCGACACTGTTCTGGGATCTGTAAAACGCGAGGCACGACAATACATGCAAGAGAGACAAAGGACAAACAACCAAGCCCAAGGCGGGACCACGACCCTTCAGCCCGAAGCGCGGAGTCGGTGCAACGATCGTAGACACCTCGGCCATCCAACTCCACATCAACGAATATGCTTCAGAAATGTTTGATGCCTATTGATGATATTGGGGATTAATTGCATGAATAATATCAAAATTGTTCCTAATTAAGCCTTTTAGAAGAAATAATATTTTAAGAGGCATTGTTCAAAAAACCGGTGCCATATCTTAGTGGTTTTCTGGTCTGTTAGGTACCGATTTTTCTCAAAATGTGTCTTTCTCCTAGCAATCGAATCAACTCTTCCTCTGAAGCAATATTTTTCAGAACAAAAACCTAATTTCACAATGAATCAGAAATACTAATAATTTTCGAAGCCACGAGCATATTACAATGCCTTTAATGCGAAAATCACTGTATGCCAAACTACTAATATAACTTGTTCCTAAATATATCACACAAGAAGTATTTTAAAATCGTATTAATCCATATTTCTCAATATTAGTAAAAAACTGAGTTTTATAAAATACATCAGAATATTATGGAATTTTAAGAACCTTATGATGCAGTTTCTTTCTATCTTTGGTTACTGAACACCTTGTGTAAAAGACCCCTATTGAAATGCTGATCTCCTCTATCATAATATTAAATTTTATGCAATCGCGTTTCCCTTTTTAATCTAAGTAAAGTTTGACCCCCTCCTGCAATTATATAAATTTGTCAATTCAATAGCTACCATCAAAGGTATCTGAAGTAAAGTAGTCCTTAGTCCCATTCCTGGTACTACTACGAAGCCTTCAAAATATCTCAAAATTCCCATTAATCTCTACTTCTATACTTCACAGAACGTCTCTTCCAGAATTTCCATGTTCCCTTTAATTTATCGATTTCCTCCCGATATTGTCTCCTCGAGAGATAAGGTTCCTTCTGCTTTGGGACGCTGAACCGAAGTCTGCGCAAATATGGTCTTTGCTGTAGAAATAGCAGAGCGCAGAAGGTAAAGAGCGGAATATAGCATATTCAGATATTTATTAAGGTTCATAAATCATTCATAAGCATAGCTATACAGTTTCTATTCACGAAATATACGTGATACAATCATCTAAATGCAGAATGTTAGCAACTGCGATATCCAAATATTTGTATTTTGTTACAATTTTCGCGTAGAAGTAACATTCAAACTCGGTACTACATAAATATTTCTGTCAATTTACAATAATCACGGCGGATATCGCCTAATTGCAGCAGTCACGTGCTTTTTGTCGCCTACGTGGAAAACGCGCTTTGTCCCGCGGAATCAAGTAACACCAAGCTTGAAACTGAAGCAAGGAATCGAGCGTCGCTGCCTCCAGATGTAGCACACTCAGGAGACGGCCTTTGTTTCCGCAGTGAAACTGAGTGACGGTCGTCAGTTAGGTCCTCATTCCGGCTCCACTACCTTCACCTCAGAGGAGATTCTCCGGTTATGACTTATGGCCGACGATTGTTTCAAGCGCCCTAGTGTTGGACTTAATGGCGCTGAAGTGATATTTTCTTTTCAAAGCGGAAATTAATTTCCAGAACGTTGTGTTTCCTATATTCACTATAGCCGAGGTTCAGGTTTTACATTAACCAAATCATCTTATGCTTCTATGTAATGTAAGTGAAACGGGACCAGTGACGTAAGTTTACTATAACCAAGGGTTCACTATATCCGAGTTCAGTACAACCGGAGTCGATTGCATTTATCTTAGGTTTAGGAAAATACGAAAGTCTGTATTTTGAAGCTGCTATATTCCATATATTTTTTTAATACAGGAAAATTTATGCTATAATTTTAAACCTTGTCACCCAATTATTAAATACTTTTCAGGTAGATCCTATTGAAATATTCCTCCAAATATACTTTTAAACACATTTCATGCTTGTAGGACACATCTAGATGATCACTACCGTCATTAACTCTTTCATCTATGTCGCCAACCTTCTATCCGCCGCCATATTCTTCGCAACTCATTCACATTACCATCTTCCGATTGTCCGCAAGTGTGAGAGCGGCCTCGCGGGGCGCGCCGCACGCCGCCTTCCTCCCGAAGGCCGCTGCTCTGGGGGCCTCCGGCGGGCCCTCCACCGCCATCCGCGGCGCTTCTTGCGCCCCGGGCGGCGGAGGCCTTTGTTCCGGCGGACTTGGGAGCGCGGGTTAATTTCAATTTGCGGCAAGTCGGCGGTGGCGATGACCCGGCCCGGCCCAGCCCGGCGCCCCGCCCACATCAATCATTCATTAGCGGCCGTCGGCGAGGGACACTGCGCCGCCCCCGCCCCCGCCCCCGCCGCGCCGTCGCCAGACGACCGCCCCCAGGTTCGTCTAATCTCCACTCCACCTTGCTCGAGACACGTTCACTGCCTCTGCCTGCGAGGAACGTCGAGTGCAGTAAATCCTAATTCGGGTAACCTGCGTGTGGCCGTCTGTCTGTTCGACTGGCCGACCATCATTTACGGTTAATTTTCTCATTCATTGATTTCTTTGTATTTCCGGGAGCGTAGGTGTAGTATGGTTACTGTATACGTATTTATACAGTTGCGCAGCTCAGCCCGTTTTGGGGCTAGTTAGGGATGCCAGCGTATTTATACAGCGTTCAGAGACCTATCAACAGTTAGAAGCTGGTACCTAGTTTATAAAACCAACATTCTTCGTTATTAATTATGTGAAAATTAAAAATAAACATGGATAAATACTAAGAATATTGTAGGCAATATTCTCTCTCAGATATGTTGATATAAATAAGCGACCCCAAAGTTAAAAAAAGAACCACAACAAAATGCTACATTTCAGTGCTGGTAAAGAGAACTACGCTACTAAACTCCAACGGGCAATTCACAAACCTTTACCGCATCTGAACACTAGAGCATTCTATCTCGTACTTGACAAACAAATATCAGCAAAAAGAAGGCACATCACTTATAACTTAAAGTGCTTATAAATCACTGTGTCACAGGTATAACACTGTGATTTAAACTGGTTTCCGGTCAACATTCGGTTAGAAATAGCACCAACCACCATTTAAAATGCAACGAATGAAGAGAAGAATATTGAATTCTAGCACGAGTATCATATTGTGCAATGGAAGTTGTTTGATCTCGCGATTGGTACCAGGACAAAGCCCCTAATTGCCTTCGCGGCCACCAGCCTAAATATTCTTTCGACCTCCCGCCAAGGCAGTTTCCCACTTCGGTCGAGAGTGCATCTGCGTATTGAAAGCATTACAAATAGGCAATAAAGTCACAAACGCTGAGTGTCTTTGCGCGGGTCTTTCTCACGGCTACGCATTACATCCCCGCTGAAGCACGGAGGAAATGCACCGAACACTGAAAGATACTAAAGCAATTGGATGCAGACTCGCTGTGCATCTGCCCGCGAGCGCACAGCGCCGCCCGCCGGCGCCGCCTCGGCCGCCAGAGAAGCCACAGTCATTAACAAAGGGCTGTGCCCTTCCCCCCGACGCGCGCTCGGGTTTACACGTCACCCTCCCTCGCCCCAATCCTGCCACATGTTTACAAACATTTCCAAGACGTGCCTCCCTCGCCAATACTTTACTAAAGGCATCTCGCAGTCGTCGCGGCCCCCGACACGGCGCGCCACATGCCGCGATCGCGGGACAACCAAATTCAAATTAAAAGTGTCATCGCCGCCAATGTCACGAGACTCTCCTCCGCCCGGGCTCTAAGATGCCAACGAACAGCGAGCAGTCTGCGCGCACCTCACGACTCACTGCATAATATATGCTAGCTGCTAATGTCACGTGGCTCTCACCTCCCTGGACTCCGATACATCCATAATATTATATACAGCAACTTCACTCAAACGCGACTGACTCTCCCAGACCTTCTCGGACACAACTGTCGTCAACTAACTCGGTCATGTACTGCTCGGACAATTACCGATTACTACATCATCACTACTGCTGCTAACAACTACTAGCATAACAACTAATTCACGCCAAATGCAACTAACTTGCAAACTTGAACATCAGCCTTGAACTGTGTTCAACGCAAATTACTATTATTACCTCATCCGTAAATACTACGGACGAGTGTATCAGCACTCGCGTGACTGGCAGACAGCCTGCGAACGAGTCGGCTGCTCTTGCTCCTCCCACCGAAGGTTCCAAAATCGACCAGTGCGGCCATCGGGGCGCTAACTCTACATTGAGGCCACTCACGATCATCAGCAATCACTGCCCGAGTTTACGAGAAACGACGCGACCGGGCAGCTCCAGTCTCTACTGAGTCCGTGTCCGTTGTGACATCCACGCCGCTACCCGAGTCGTCTCGAGCTAATCTCATATCTAACGGCATCCACGCTCTCAACTGTCTCATTTGGGTTGGTGCTTGCAGTATAGCAAACTGTATGTAACTTGAACTTGAAGAAAGAAGACAACCAGGAATTTTATAAACTTTCATTCGTCCTCCGGCTTACTACAAATTCACTTGCACATAGTAAGATTAAATTTCAAGTCTTTTATAACTGAATATTACCTTTATTCACCTTGAAAGGAATCAATCCCCTGAAACCCATCTTGTTCCTACATGTAGTTGCACTCGCTACACGTACCTCCTACCGTATTGTATCTACTACAAAAGTAAATCTTAGAGTATCACTGAAAAACGCCCGTCGTGAAGAAACATCAGTGTGGAGATGAGTATTACGTTTGGCAGTGTTGGTCAGTCCAACTAGCCAAAAAGCTAATTTCAAAAATAACTACGACTTAAAGTTACAATTTCAGAAGAGTGCGACCCAGTACTCGCCTGACCGCTGTGGTGTGCGGAACGTGCCCGAAGCTCCGTAGTGTCTTACCTTGCTCGCCCGCGAGGGCGCCAAGATAAGGAAAAGTCTAGCGATAATAACCAGTGCGCACTAGCTCTAAGTGAACAGTTATATTTGTAAAGTATAACAGTGTTTCATTCTCTATATATATATATATATTCAAATCAACCTAAAAAAAGACAACCTATACTAAAACTCAGTCGATTACCGAAGTACTTTCGGGTAGGATCAGTAGCATGATCAATCAGTATCAAGCTACTGACACCCACAAAGCTGTTTACTTCAAGAAATGTCATCCGTAGAATCACCAGGCAGCGACAGCAACGGCATGGATCATGATTCATCTGCTCCCGTCAAACTGACGCAGAATGTATGGCAAATATACACACCAGCTTGGTCAAATAGAGCGAACCCTGACGTCCTCGACCCTGATGCTAATAGAAGGGTAAGGCAAAAGACAGCGCCTTGCGATAGAAATACTAGTTTATATACAGTTCCCACCAAGAATCAATTCGGTGCTCTTGATATAGAAGGCACAACAAAAAACAATGAGGAAACCTTCCCAAAAACCACTTTACCACCAATTTTCGTGCCAAATGTGAATAATGTTGCAGCCATGATCAAATTTTTAAGGGAAGCCTTAAAAACAGAAGATTTCAAAATAAAATCTCTAGCAAACGTAAAAATTAAAATCATGCCGAAAACATCAAACACATACAGGGAAATAATAAAACATTTATCAGCCAACAGTCACGTATATTATACATAACAGTTGAATGAAGAACGTACGTATAGAGTTGTCTTGCGACACATACATCATACGGTAGATGTAAAAGATATCAAGGCTGCGCTTCTGAAAAAGGACCACAAAGTTAGAAACTTTATAAATGTCTGCCATAGACTAACTAAATCCCCTCTGCCTCTATTTTTTGTAGACCTTCAGCCCAAACCTAACAACAAAGAAGTGTGCAAAATTAACCCACTGTTAAATTGTGTTGTTGCTTTCGAAACACCACGCCTGAAACGCGAGATAGTACAATGCAAAAACTGTCAGAGATATGAACATATCAGGTCGTACTGGGCATTCCCGTATAGGTGTGATAAATGTGGAAGAGAACACGACCTAGATAACTGTTTAAAAGAAAAGCATAGTCAACCGACTTGTGCTCTGTGTGAAGGCAATTATCCCGCCAACTACAAAGGTTGCCAAGTATACCAAGAAATACTAAAAAGGAAAGGTTAGAACAACTCAAGTAAACACAGAATGTTTCAATAAGAGATGCATGTGCAGACACAAAACAGCAACATTGAAATTACTTATTCTCACGAAAACTCAAGAAGTAGACATGTAAATGCAGGAACATGGGCCAATGTTGCGCGATCAAAGCCTGTAGAAAGACATCAACACAACGACGGCAGCCATTCCATTATGAAAATTATACAGCA